>DWJN01004283.1:0-12566 GCA_018248895.1 Carystus phorcus
CGATCCATGTAACTGGGTCGAAATATCGGTAAAAAAATAAAAAGAATACAGAGATCGTGAGTATCCGCTATAATCGAAATGTTGAGTGTCCGCGATGAAAATAGTTTAAAATCAAATATTGGGTGAGTTTAACATTGTATAAAATAACTGGGTAATCTATATAGCAACTGAATTATATATACATATACATAAAATTACTTAAGAAATTTAAGTTTCCTGTTACATAATATTAATACAGAATTATTTATAACAATGATGATATAACTCTTAACAAACCACATTTTATTGTGTACCTACTACCCCGTTTTGTTTCTTATTGGATATTCGAAAAAAAAAGTTTTATCTAAAACTACTCTTGCAATAATGATCAATGTTATTGTTATTAGATTGCTATGTTCTGGTATTACATGTTAGAAATTAATGATCTGTCGTAATTTTCTGTATATTCTGTGGTGTACGAACAGTTAAGCGTTTATCTGTCTATCTCCCTAGATGTCGGTCATGAATTGTATGAAGTAATAAATTTAAAATCTTAAAACAACAATGTACTTGTATTCCCTTCATGTGTCAAATTTAGCCAGAGGTCAATGACGTTTTACCTGTATACATAATAAATATTTTAAAACATAAACATTATTTTTACAAGGTTGTATCGCACTTTGATATCGAATGTCGTAATAGATAATAAATTGGACGATATCAGTGTGAAAATTATAATATTATTACATTTAACGATAAAGATTTATTTTTATAGACATTTCGCCAGTACAAAATTAAGGTGTTCACGAATCATCATTTAATTATTATAAACCAACTTTAAAAAAAAAGGAAGAGGTTCTGAATTTGTCTGTATTTTTTTATTTATGTTTGTTATTTATTACTTTCTTTTTTCCAGTTTCTTTAATTGTTCTAGACCAAAGGCACCTAATTTCTGAACAGTTTCCCTCATCAAATTATTTCCTTTTGAAGGCAGTTTTTCCTTTTCTGTTTAAAGATTTTTTTATTTACAAACTAAAATTATTCATCAAATATATTGCTGAACAACATATGTGGAATGAACTAGTAACACATGTATGGGGATATACTTATTTATATAATACATTTCATATAAAACCTGTTTAAACAATAATAACGATGTTTAAACTAGATAAATTATGCAAACATTATATATAAACATTATATTTGTCAGTGGACAACAGTTTTTCTTATTTCACATTATTTTTATATCTTTTATAAGTTTACAGTTATAGGAATATTGAAGAATAAATTTATACACTTTATGTAGTTAAATGTATGCGAACGCCGTTTTTATTTGATCGATGTTAAAGCTTCTTTTCGAAACCACGGTTAAATAAAAACGAATAATAACAATTCCAAGCAAAAAATACCAATAACAATAAACAATACCAATATGAATAAATGAATAATTACAGGTATAATAAATGTGAAAATATGTTTGGTGGTGTGTTCAAAGGGTTTCCGTTTTATTCCAGATTTGCCGGTTTTGCTGGAACCGTATCCGGGAGGGCGAGAACGGCCTCTGTCCGGCGTGCCGGAAGGCATACCCGGAGAACCCGGCAGACTTCACTCCACTCAGTCAAGAGCAGGTCACTATTATTATACATCCTTCCTATTGATATATATTTAATGTTATAATTATAATTGTAATGTTTGGTAAACGTAGGTACGGAGCCTTTATATAAATTGTAAAACCTGTTTCGACGAAAGCAGTTGTTTGTTTAATATAATCACATAACGTCACGTATACTTCTAACAATCAACACTGGAGCAGCGTGGTGGAGTATGTTCTAGACCTCCTCAGTAATAAGCTCAGCGGTGGGTCATTAATGGAATGAAGCCGCCACACCAGAACTACCAAAACGATTAAACCATTTTGTAGCAACAAAATATTATAACAACATCTATTGGTGTCTGTTTAAAATTCCACGACAAAGGCATTACTATCACAACCATTCATGAATATAATGTAAAGTTCACGTCAATATGTTTTTCAGTAGCTCTTTTGAATTTGTGCACGTAAACAGGTTTGCCATTAACAGTAGGTAATATTATGTTGGTAAGCTCACATGTTTTATTTAAATTCAGTCACGGATAGTCTAGAACTCTCCTTTTCCTCTAGGCATAGTATGAATCAAATGTGTTTCCGTATTAGTGTTATATGTTATATTTTTTCAGTTTACTTAATATTATTATGTATACATTATCGCGTCACGAAAGTACACCTAACATCTGTTTAATGTTCTTTGTATTTAATTCACGCAGCACACGTTGCGTTACGCTATGTTGCTCGGAAAATTAGTTTTTCGATACGTTCGCCATTTGTAATTGTGTATGAAATAAAATGTATGCCATGGTATCTCATGATCGAAAAATTAGGCCAATTGTGTCTTTAAAGGTACAAAGTTCAAGTAATTTTTCATATCATTTATGTTGTTGCATCGTCATTTTTTTCATAATTGCTTTACTGCAAGGTATATTATTATGCGTGACGAGAATTAACAAGCAAAGTAAATTATTTGATAAAAATATTTTGTTTTACCTATCCTTATTATATACATGAATGTATAGTAATGATTTTTATAAAGACTTTAATAAAGTATCTGTTACAGTAGACTACACTAGCGATTAAGTCCAATGAAGGGTTAGGCTTTGTTTCTGCCGTCGGCATTTTCGTGCGCATACGTTTAGTATTTGTTGGTACATTTTTTATGTATCTAGCTGACAAACGAGGAGATGACTACATGATGGTATGTGGTCGCCGTCGCCCGTAGACACTACACTACTTACACTAAGGGTATCAGTGATGCGTTGTCCCACTAGAAAGATGAGAGACGGAAAAACAAAAATCTGACTCAAGATCCCAAACGGAACACGACGAATCGTTTAGCGACTGACTCAAGGGTGGTAACTAGTCTGAAGGGCTTCACAAAAAGATATATACTAGCATAGTGTCCTGTGTACCTATGGTATTCACTCAAGTGACACCAAGCGTTGCACCTGTATCTCTGGCTCACCGCTACACACAACACGAGCGCGGGCGCACCTCTGTTAGCGGACGTGTGACGATGTTAAGCATCTACTAAATGGACACAAACACTACATGAATGACGATAGTAATATTGGTAATACTTTTATATATTTACTACGGTGTTCCCGGTTACTTATGACGTGGGAGTCTTTAAGAAGGGAGTGAATAGGCTTTTACTAAGTTAATGCGTCCACCATCTTAGACATCCTCACCACTTACCACCACGTGGAGCTGATGTCAAGCATTAACTTGTAATAAATAAATATATATACCCTTGAGTCAGTCGCTAAACGATTCGTCGTGTTCTATTTGGGACCTTAAGTCAGATTTTTGTTTTTCGGTCTCTCATCTTCAAGTAGGGCAACACATCACCGATACCCTCAGTATTGATGACCACGGGCGACGGCGACCACGTAGCATCATGTGGTCATCTCCTTGTTTGTCGGCTAGGTACATAAAAAAATGTACCAACAATATTTATATATGTATATATAAGGTTGTAACGTTTCGTGTTGCAGGTGGCAGCGATAAAGACGGAGAAGAAGGCGCGCGAGGCGAAGCGGCGCAACAAGACGCTGGAGTCGCGGCGCGCGCTCGCCAACGTGCGCGTCGTGCAGAACAACCTGGTGTTCGTCGTGGGGCTGCCCGTGCGCCTCGCCGACCCCGAAGTACGTCGTACCGCCCTGTCTTTATACACTCTACTTTGTAATTATACATAGTTTAATGACATGTTATATATTTAAATTTTATTTTTATTTTTAAATTAATTTTGAATTTTAATAATTGAATTCTAATGAAATTTAATGTAATTTGTATTATTATTTAATTTTAATTGACTATGATTGAATATGTGTATAGGTATAGGTACCATACTTGACATAAATAATTTTCTACTCTAACGAATTAGGGTGACCTGTAATGTTAGATGTAAGTTGGCATGAAATAAATAAATAAAATAAAAATTATGCCCTGTGCTGGCAACCGAGCAGACGGGTCACCTGATGGCAAGTGATCATTGCCCGTGAACATTAGATATGTCACCAACGTGTTGCCAGACAAGAAGCAAGCGATGAACTCGCTTCTTGAAGGACCCCATGTCATAGCACTATTAAACCTAGTAAGTAATGTAATAACAATTATTACGTACAACTGAGCATAATCATAAAACCTGAAGGACCTTTTTTCTCATGTAAATAGTACGACGGGATAATTCAAATTAAACCATGGATGTGTGAAAGTCCTAATTATAACTTATTATGTCAGTTTATGACAGTTGATAGATAACTTCTTGAGGATTTTAATTAGAATATTGATTACTTCTGAAAATCTATATATTTACGTAAACTTTGTATCTTGCGTAATATAAATTTATGATGGCAGGACCTGACTTATTATGAGTAATGAGCGCGTTACGTTACTACATTGGCGAGTTGTTTGGAGTAATGCCTCTATAATTCGTATGTGAAGTATATTGAATGTCTTATACAATATGTCACTGCCTCGCTTCACTTCAACCCAAATCGACATTTGACTTTCAAAATCTTAACTGCATCAAAATTTAAATGAACTCTGGTACGATGATGTCATGTCTCAATGGCACGTCGGTAACGTTAGCAAATAAAGTGGACTCGTACATTGGAAAATGCAATACAGGATTGATAAATCAAAATATAAAATTTAAATGATTGAATTTAATACCATATTCACGATATGACACCATTTAAATGTATTTTGTAGGTTGCAGCAAATAAATTACAATAGAAAAGGAAATTCATTCTGTAGCCTAATACATTGCACAGGTTTAAAATTACATAGGATTTGTTAAGAATTGTAATTACATCGTCTATAGAACCCTGTCACTCTTATGTGAATATATTAGTAAGTGCACAAATCAAGAAGTTAGATGATCGTCAACCGAGGCACCTAGAAGTAATTTGTTAATGTTGTTACTGTTCCAGATCCTCAAACGGCAAGAGTACTTTGGCAAATATGGCAAAATTCACAAAGTAGTTATAAACCAAAGTCCTGCTTATGCAGGGTCACAGGTAAGCCATCACTGTTACGTGTTCAAACAATTATATTCACCTTACAATCCCACCCGTTGATGAGTGGCGATAACCTTTTGATGGTAAAATGCACCGAGGTATTAAATGTTTGATTACTATTTACTGAACACACAAATTGAAAGTTAGGGATCTATTGGCCATATCATTCCATTAAATAAAAGGAAATCTCACCTGCTGGTGGCACACCCTGGCAGGTAACACAAGCAAACATTGTTCCTTAAAATGATGCCTGACAAAAAAATTACAGTGTTTTTTTTTATTACAAACTTTAATCACTGTTTTTATCACTAGCCTAAACTGATTATTGAAGGTGATTGAAATCTGGAAATTATGCTTTTTAACTAAATTACATGGAACAATAAATAGTTTGTCTGTTTGTGCAGCAGGTGCCGTCCGCGTCCGCGTACGTGACGTACGTGTCGGGGGCGGACGCGCTGCGCGCCATCCAGGGCGTCAACAACGCCACGCTGGACGGCCGCGTGCTCAAGGGCTCGCTGGGCACCACCAAGTACTGCGCCAACTTCATGAAGAACCAGCCCTGCCCCAAGCCCGACTGCATGTATCTGCACGACCTAGGTACATACATTCATACATACACTATATTACTATCTATACTTCTATACTAATAGTTGAAGAGTTTGTTTTTTTGATTGATTGATGAACCCGCTAATCGCAGGAACTACTGGACCGATTTGAAAAATTATTTCAGTGTATGATAGTCCATTTATGGAGGAAGGCTATAGGCTATTTAACATCACGCTAAGAGGAATAGGAGAGGAGCAGCAATAAATAATATTGTGTAATCGGCAGAATTTAGAGCTTTCCTTGCGTGCGCTGAGTAAACGGTGAAAGTTACTCAAAAATCATGTCTTACAAAATGGTTCCCCTCTAAAAGTTCTATATAAAAGTCGGCGACAGCATATGTCTAGCTTTTAAGGTTCACCCACTATAACCATTTTTATGATTATTATAAAATTGTTTTAAAGTAATAATTTTTATGGGACAACGTTTGCTGGGGTCAGCAACTGTCAAATAAACTTAGAAAACTTTTAGACGGATTCACATGGAGTTTCATGTGTTCGACATGAATAGTCAGCGAGTACTGCTACATCTTGAAGAGTAGCCAGGTACTGAATATAACAACAAATGTCAAATTGGACAGATTGACATTACATTATTATGTTTACAAAGCTTATAACTGTAATATGTTGTGAATTAATAAAAAAAATGTGGTCACTCATGAAGACAGACCATGTGCAGGAAATTTTCAAATCGGGTCATTCACATGTTGCACAGATCCAGGAGGATTCCGAGGAGATCCGGGAGTCTCTTGTACTTACAAACTTATGTATGTAGGATTAAGGTTCAAAATCATACTTGTGCTATATTTCACTCATACTCTTGTAACTTCATAGGCAGAAATTATCCGTCTGGGTGTGTATCTTTGTTAGTTGTAATGTGGGGCTGTGTGTGTGTGTGTAATGTAATTGTGGTGTGTCAGGTGATCCGAAGGCGTCGTTCACGAAGGAGGAGATGCACGCGGGCCTGCACCAGGTGTACGAGCGGCGGCTGCACCAGCTGCTGGCCGCGCAGGCCTCCGCCCCAGGTAACATATAACGGCTCCTTCTTACGACTCACTGCCCAACTAATATCGTCGGTGAAACTTTTATATACATTATGTCACGGCTAATAGCCGAAGTGCGGCTGCACCTAGTTTAAGCCGGCTACAACCATATGTAATCGGGATACATCTAAGTTCAATCGCATGTGGCATAGGGTACTTGCAATGTTCGTAGCTTCAAATATGTTGAAGCAATTGCAGGGATCTTACTACCACTCTATAGCTCCTCCCCCTTTCAACTCACTTTGGAACTAATATCGTTAATTAAAACTTTTATATATATAGCGGGTACCCTCAATGTTTGTAGCTTCGGATATGTCAACGCAATTGCATGGTAGCGTGACCGTCGTCACTCAATTTGCGATTGTAGTTTAAATTTTTCCTTAATGTGGTAACTATTAAAATTTTAGATTCAATAACCGTACCGCAATTTTTTTTGTAGTATCTAAATGGTTGTCTCAAAACTTTTATTCTCACAAAGAAACATAATGTATGTTCGTTATTTTGACATATCTCTAAATAATTATGATGTATGCATTATTTTTCAAAGTCAAAGTATTCTGTATACAATTACTTAAAAAAACTCAAATTTTGTGTATTTCTAGTCGCAGAAATCGTAATTGTAGTTTAATCTATTGATTCGAAATTTTCATGCGACAGAATATTTGAACGAAATAATGTTACACCACAACAATGATTACTCATGACTGATCATCATCTGGAATTATTAGTATTTACGTGGATTTAGTTGGTTTTCCGCTGACTTTTTCTTCTTCAACCCTACCCTAGCTTATATAAGCTAAGTATCTATTATTTTTTAAAGTCGATGATAACAGAGGTATTGTTTATCGAGATATTAAACATTTGCTATACAATTAGTTACTAATTACTTGATCAGTAACTAATTTCAATAGCAATATATTATTAGTGTTCTATAAAACAGGTATAATGTTAGCGAAATTGTTAGTTGTAATAAAAATAGACTTTCTTTAAGTGAGCTGTAAGATCCTAAGATGAAATAAATAACTTGACTTTGACTTTGAGAGTTTACCAATTTTAATATATTTTTTAACTTCCAGGTAACTCTAGTACGAATGCAGAAAAAGGCAGTTCAAGGGATGGTAAGTTGATCATTTTGTTTATTGTAACACATCCAGTTCATAATGTAATAAATAAACTCTTGGATGGCAACGCATTAGTGATTTAATGTTGCTCATGTCCGTGGTAGACGGTCACCACTTACCATAAAGTGGGTCGTCAACTCGTTTGGTGGCTATCCTCATTACTATAAACGTGAATGTAAGTTTGTTTGTAACATTCTCATGACAAAACTACTCAACCGATTATCATGAAACTACATACACGTATTCTTAGAAGTATTACAAAGGACATCGGATAATTTTAAAATGTGTATGTAATCTTTGCTATTTATTTAAGGGCTTCAACGCGAGCGAAGTCGCCGTTAAAAGCTAGTTAATATATAAATCAGTGTAATGACCATATTTTATCATTGCAGGTAACAATTCGAACTTTATACCGACGACAGTGGTCACATCGTCACACATAAACGTAGTCAGTACATCTAAGTGAGTACGAAACATGCATATATCATTTGTTTATAACGAATCACTTCTAATTTAACATATATATTGATAGACTGCAATCTGTACTTAATATTATAAAGCTGAAGTGTCTGTTTGTTTGAACGCACTAATCTCAGGAACTACTGGTTCGGATTGAAAAAAATATTTGTGTTGGGTAGTCCAGTTATCGACCATATAATATAACTCTACGGCCAAAGAACTGTTATAAAAACGGGACAAATGTTCCAACGTGATACGAAGTCTGAATGTGCTGAATTTGTCAAACATTATTTTCAAATAGGTGTTCGGCACTTCATGTTAATTGCTAGTCTAATTATTTGATAATAAAACGTGTATTGTGGTTACATCCAAATATCGTAACTTTTCGAAGATTTTAAACTTCAGTTACGTTCCGAGTGATAATAATTAATTAATCCGGCAATATTGAGCTCCTGTCAATATTGAGAAAACGAGTGGTCTTAACCTGTGTTTAGTATCGTTTACATGGATAATTTGCTAGAAGTAACGTCTGTATGGATTCGTGCTCTGCAAGGCACGTTAAGGAGTTGGTCTCACCCATCTATCGTTAATTCGTGTGGAGGGTTTCTGGGCGAAGTTAGGGCCCCTCCGTAATGAAACAGTGTGGTAAACTAATCATCCTGCTAACTAAATGATAACGAGATTATTTCAATTTAAATTATTGCGTGATAAAATCTTATGTTATTGTTCATTACATTCATCATTTTTTATTTAAACTTAAATGATTTATATAACGGGGTTCAATCTTTACTACGTTTCGTATTAGTATATTATGTTCTAATTATTAAACATAAGTAAGTTTTTTTGTCCATATAAAAGTCAAACCATTATTTTGTAATTATTCTGTGCCAGTTTGTCTGAGCGTCACACGAGAACAACTCATTATGATATTAATTGTCAAACTATAACTTAATGACGTAGACTTAATTTATCACATGATGGATCTTTTACCGCAGAATAAGAGATAGTTATTCCATAAGTTAATATGGAAATATGAACTATTCTTTTACTCAAGTAAAGCAAAGGCGGATAGTAATATATAACTAATACTTATTTCATTTCATTGTTTATAAGTATACTTATTTCTGGGTAAGCAAGTTATAAAATGAAAACGATAATAATAGGAAGTCTCTAATGTACCCCAACTTATTAGTACGCAATGTGAACTGCGGATCTTTCCAATTGTCATTATTGTATTGCTTTAAACAAGACGAGAACACAAAAAGCAACCGAGGCCCAGTTACGATGCATGTCGCACGTGTCATTGGCAGATCAAAGAAGGATGCGGTCAACGGGAACATTAGCAACGGCAACGGCAACGGTAGCAATAGCAACGGCAACGGTAGCAATGGTAACGGCAACGGTAGCAATAGCAACGGCAACGGCGGCAAGGAGGCGTGGCCCAGCCTCGGCTCCTCCCCGCCCGCCGACAGTCCCGCCAGAAAACAGCCTAGTCCCAAACCACAACAGACCACGGGTGAGCTTGGACAAACATTATTTTTATTTTTTATATACTTAGCTTTTATAATCCAAGAATTTAGTTTTTTTCTTAACCCTCCAATTTCTTGACCTTTATGTCTGTTCTTTCTCTGTTTCTCTCTCTTTTTACTTCACTATATATCAAATTAGATGGATTAATATTTTTAAATGACACTTCTTTACTATGCATGAAACGAAAATGCGTCGCTACAGAGTCCAACTTATAAATATATAGAACGAAAGAGAGATGGCATACTTTGCACATTAATTGGAAAGGTCTTCTCTAAAAATAAGATGAAAAAACAAGTTTTTAAGTTGCACTTCTACTGTGTGTGAACTGTACACATATGTTTTTTTATATTACAATTAATGAATTACTATTTAAACAAGTAACTGTTTTGAAGACGTGATTACCTTGAATACTTTGTTGGTGTGTGTCAGACACATACTTAATGATATGGCTTTTGCAAATCGCAAAATGGTCGTTTCAGTCATGTTATTGCCCCTACCTTTTTGTTTGCAGTTAAATCACAAGAAAACGACACATCAGAATCATCCAGTCCCACACAGTTACACACACAACAGTCGCAAACGAAAAATAGCAAAGAGAATCACACGGATAGCAAATCGAGCAGAAATAGCAAAGATAGCAATAACACAATTAGCCAAAGTAGCAAGAAGAACAAGGATAGTAAAAAACAGAAGAACAGCAATAGCACCACCAGCAACGAAACTAGCGAATCGGACACGTTAGAGAGTAAACAGTCGTACCCGGGCGCGCAGAACGTGCACACCAGCTCGGTGTTCGAGAGCGACCACCAGAGCTACCTGTCCAACGAGCTGGACGAGCTGGAGTCGGACCGCCACAGCCTGCTGGAGAACCACGAGCTGCTGGACAACAGCGACCACAGCCTGCTGGACGACGACAGCACCCACAACCTGCTGAACGACGCGAACAACGAGGTGCTCATGATGCAGAGGCACCGGGAGATGCTGGCCGGGCTGGTGGACAAGAGCCACCTGCTGCCGCACGGGCTGCTGGAGCGGGAGCTGTACCTGCCCGAGCGGCCGCTCAGCCAGCTCGGCCAGGGGCTCATGGAGCGGGAGCGGGAGCGCAGCCGAACTACCATGCTGATGAGGCAGAACGATATGTTAAGACACAACGTGATGGTGGAGCCCAAACATTACATGACCACCTCCAGTATAGGACTTGACTCAGCTAGTGAATTATTAGGTAACTACTTTTTTTAATATATAGTTGAAATAATAAATAAAAAACTGCATTGTCGGATCAGCTCGATGGTACTGTATTGTAGTCAGATCTGGACAATTGTACAGTTTTTCAGGCTGATCAGATCCTAACAAGTGGGTTAACTTTAAGTTGAAAGATTTCCTTACATGTTACAAGTGTATGTATAAATAATTAAAAAGTTTTCCAATTAATTAAAAATGTGCTCTAAGTCGTTAAATATAATGTAGTTAAAGTTCAATTAAAAATTATTATGCATTAAGCAGCTGATGAAACCACTCTATCAGTAGCAATCTGATCCATCAATAAAAGATGGTGGTTTATTAGTAATGCTCACTTTGTCCATAGTACACATCCTTGGGTGACAGTGGTCCTAATTATTAATCGTTAATTATACTTTCAGGTGCTAATTATCATCCAAATCCCAATATGCTTCCACCGTTCGGTATGCGTGTAGACAACTCGATGTCGAGCACGATGCCGACGAACTCATTAGTAAACTCATTATCGGCGAGCTCGCTCGGCTCAAACTCGTTGGTCACAAACTCGATGATATCGAACTCGCTGGGCGGCGGCTACATGCTGCACAACCAGCCGCTGCTGCAGCACCCGCACCAACAGATGGCGCAGAGCGGCCTAGTCAATGGATTCGATGCGCCGCAGTCAAGTGTGAGTGGATATATTATTTTGACGACAGTTGTTGGTCAAGATCAGATTAGAAGCTGTTTTGTTCAAATTCAAATTCAATATCATTTATTCATATAGGTATTATTTCAATACACTTATGCACATTCATTTATTGAATATACCACCGTTTCGGAAAGGTGCTTATACATCGAGGAGAAGAAACGGCGAAATAATGTGATAAATTAAATCATTCACATTATAAAAGCAAAAGATGTCATTTTTGATAACTTATGAGTAAATTATAGATAGATAACTACAATAGTACAAACACACCATAGGACAAAAAGTTAAATTACATGTACAAGAAGCATAAAACAACGGGCGGTCTTATCGTTACATAGCGATTTCTTCGAGGCAACCCATATTATGTAATTGACAGTTATTATTATTGTAACAGAACGAGGGTCGGTACCTGGCGGAGAACATGGACAAGTTCTTCACGGACTTCCACAAGGCGCAGCAGATGCGGCTGCTGGTGGCGCGCGACGACCGCCGCTACGACCAGCAGCAGCAGCAGCAACAGCAACACTATCCACACAACATGCTCAGTGCGGAGCGCCTCGAAATGGAACACAAACAGAGGTCTGTCAACTATGACTTCAAATTATATACATCACTAGTTGTCCCCAGCAAACATTGTTTTGCCATATAAATTAATATCTTAGAACTATTTTGATAAACATAAAAATGGTTATAGTGGGTTAACCTTAAAAG
Organism: Carystus phorcus; assembly: GCA_018248895.1. Taxonomy (NCBI): domain Eukaryota; kingdom Metazoa; phylum Arthropoda; class Insecta; order Lepidoptera; family Hesperiidae; genus Carystus; species Carystus phorcus. The sequence continues at coordinate 12,488 of DWJN01004283.1, forward strand.
CTGCCAAAGTCAAAGTCAAATTATTTATTTCGTCTTAGGAACTTACAGCTCACTTAACGAAAGTCAAAAACTACTAAAA
>DWJN01004284.1:0-12565 GCA_018248895.1 Carystus phorcus
TCATAGAACTTTCACGTTAATATGCGTGTTGTATGAAAAAATTTTGACAAGCCTGTCAGAAACTGGCGGTAAGTGTTGCACTTACAAAAGAGTAGACAAACTTGCTAATTGTCTTTGGAAGACAAAACAATTATTGACTACCTCACAACCTACTTACACGTCGATGCCACCTTAACTAGCAAAATGATATTTGTTACTTCCTAATATTTATAAAATCTTCTGTAAATTAACCATGCTTGATAAGAAACAAGGTATCCCTTTGGCTAAAAATTACAGCAGTTACTAGATTCTAGTAAAATTAAGGTAATAGACACTTTAATCTTTTCCAAAAAGCCGAAAAGCGGCCCGTATATTCACAGTATTCACAATATACGTGAAACTTCCTCTGTAATTAAATTTTCTACTGAAGGGGTTTCAGTGGATAAAAATCCTACACAATCCAAAATAATCCAAGATTTCCTTTACGGTATATTAAAAAACAAGTAGGTATCTGGCCATGCGAGTATCATAGCGTTCAAGGGTCAATAGTAGAATAGTATAGTAATAGTATAGTATCAAGGGTATCAATAGTTTCTCCATCCATAGTGCACAGTCCGGTGTGTGCAGATAGTAAGCGATCGACCTAGTGAAGTGGATGGGTGACCGCTAGTGTTTTTTGAGCGATTCCGTGTATCAGGGGGCACGTTTAACCATCGGTGTTGGTTATAATTACTAAATGATAGTTGTTAGCTGCATCTGGAGCCTTCAGATGGCAAAAATCTTTTCATACTTGGGTTGACCACCAATCTCTCCATTCTCATTATTTAGGCCTTTTAAGCGATAAAAAGAACGCGTCGTGATTTTAAGTCATTTATTACAAAGAACAATTAAAAAAAATGTCTAAATTAAAAAAAGGAAAATTGTAAATAACTATTTAATTGGTCCAAGTTGTTTTAACGTCAGTAGTCTAAGTCTCTAAGTACAAGACCACAGTGTACAAAAAGGAGGGAAGAATTCAATCGAGGTGTCTTTCATAGTTCGCTTGTAAATTTATGTTATTTGCATTAAACGTTTTTTTAATATAGAATATAATAATAGTTAATAATCTTACATTCCTTGACATTTGTTTGCTTAACATTGACCGTTTTAGCAGACGTATAAATCGGCGTGGATGATAATGTAAATCAATGAACATAATAACATAATAATGATCATTATCTATTTTTTCTAACAGGTCTCAATTACTTCTCGATTATATAATATTATTATAGAATAATATTACGAAGGACGCGGCCCTTCACGGGCCACTTATGTTATACAATATAATATTGTAACATTGTAAGAAACGGAGTAAATAAAAAAGTTACGATGTTTGATATTTGATAGTACTTATTTGTACGAGTTATTCCATTTATAAAAATGTCTCCTTCAGCTAGAAATGGAACCCAATAATTTTGGACCTTATACGTTGTAATATAAGAGCTATATTAAAATTATTCCCAATAATTTCAATACTAAAAGCAGATCTAGACATTGCAGATTCGCTCTGAACTAAGTGATGACCCATAAATAGGTTTGTCCTATTATTTACGCATACAGACATCTGCATAATAAGTCGTCGTTTTGCAAGTGTATGGAGCGGTGGGAACGTGGCACAGAATTTGTGAGTCGCCTTCAAAGACAATGTCCTACGTGCAAAAACAAAAGATTTGCGCTTAATTAAGCGCTCGCACGCCTCGAGCTAGGACAGAGACGGATTTGAATCGTATTTATGCATATAGCTTCAAATTTCATCGATCGATACAAGATTGTAACGCGTTGCGTTATTTGCTCCAACTTTCTTAGCTTAACGCTTCTTTTTATGAACTGTGAAAAGGAAAGAAAGTAAATCTGTTTCGATTAAAGGCGCGGAGAGCGGCTGCCTTGCTTCCTTTTTGGCTGTTAACTAATCGGTGGTGCCTTTAGTGTTACTAAAGCCTATAGGTGACTTTTACCACTTACCACCAAGAAGTTAATTCGTTCGTTTCTCGGCTATTTATATTTAAAAAATCCAATCTGGGTGCAATATTTGCACCGATCAAGTTCATGATTTAATTTTTTGGTAAAAAATTGGTAAATGTGTAGTGTGTTGAATTATTAAATGATTACCAAAAATATCACAGACTCACTGCGAACTAATACCAAAGGGGTGATTACTTATTTACTATAATTGAGACATTTACAACTATTTTACTATGGATATACATACATATATGATGGAGACTCCGAGTTATATAGAAATCTTAAAAACTACATGTTAGTATTGAACTAGATAGTAAAGCCCTGGGCTCTGTACCATCCTATAGTAGACTAGCCTAGACCTAGTGGCATTGCTTTGATTAATATATGCGCACAACGAGTACTAGAAACTAACTAGATACACCTTATACACCAAAATCAAATGCGGGAATGTGAGGAGGTTACAAGAATGAAAAAATATTTCAATTAAATAAACTTAATTAAACAGACACAGGCGTTTGTGGTCTTGGAATTAAGGTGTATAAAATGTTAATCTCAAGTATCTGTACCATCTCTGTAGCCGCGTCAAGTGTACATTTTTGGAAATGAGGCTTATTTAATAGTATTCAAAAGTAGTATATTTCTTTATACTATATCTAATTAATTGTTAATGTTAAAATCATGTAAGAGGTAAGTGCATATAACTTTGTTAATTACAGATAAGAAGATTTCGACACGGGTCCAATGCTAGAGATGAACGTTGTAACATGCATGCATGAAATGCCGTTTAATGGGATTTTAATAAATACATATTATGATTATAAATATAACTTAGATTTTCTCATAAAATATTACAATAAAATATTGTTTGTACTCATATAAGTGACGGTGGTGTCTTATTACAAATATAAATACCTAATTAATTTTAAAGTACTATGTTAGTTTATTACTAAAATATTAATTTGTGAGAAATGAACATGTTTTTATACTATTTAAACAAAGAAGCTTATATACGTAACTGCAAGCATGTTTATCTGAATCCAACTAGAACCTAAGGACATTTTAAAACAGTTCGCTTCATATATAATGCATGCTATTATACTAAAGTACCATATATCAATTTTGCAAGAAACATAAGACATTCTTATCATTTCCAATATAACCTGGACAAGTTAATTAGACGGTGACGTGGGAATAGATTGCATGCGAGTATGCTTTCTAAGGAATAAAAACAATGTTTGTGTAACAATAACAATTAACTTAGAAAAGATATCGTACATAAAAGTTTTAAACTGAATGTCCTAGTTCACCTAAAGCATTTTATTGCCATTTCGTCAGACCACAAGCCAATCGATGCTGAGTTAAACACACATAGCTATTGAATATTAAATTGAAGAAACATGCCTGCCTCTAATGCCACCGCGACTCGAACTATAAATATTCCATCCGACGATCTTCGCTCATCACCAAGATAAACAGCTTGGTGTCTGGCAAAGGTTAGGTATTGTGGGTGCAATAAATGCACGAAAGATTGCATAACAACCTGCGACAAACGGTTAGGTTGCCCTATGCGCCATCTTCTAAGATCGCCGTATATTGATACTAAATGTATTGTTGTTAAGTATTTACTAAACACCCTTCTTAGAGGTTAAGTGAAAGTAAAACGAAATTGTAATAATCAATATCTTTGGAAAATGTAAATTATTGACAAATACAAATAAATTATGTAATACATTTTTTTACAAGCATAGATAACTATATGATGGAGACTCCGAGCCTTAATAACTATCTAAGGCTAGAAAAACTTGACAATCATCATTATCTATTACTTTTCATTCGATGTTTTTTGAATGTATTGAACGAAAAAATGAGTTTGAGTACCTTCAGAATTGAATGGAATAACGGCGGTAGATCGCAACTTTTCGGCAAAAATTAATTCCGATTTGGCATACGTATAATTAATTCTATTCAATATATAATGGAGTATTAACTAACATTAATTAAATTTATACACGTTTTTTAAATATGTAAAAGGTAACTCACGGAAATTAACCATATTTTTTACGTTAAAAGAAACAGTAAATAATCCTGGATACATTTCCACTTCGGAACATACCTGAACCGGTCCGGTTGACAATTAACCAGTTTTATTATTGTCGATAAATATCGTTTTTATTTAAATGATATTGTAATTGTGAATACAATATTCATCAAGACACGTTTTAAACTCACCCGTAACTCACAGTTTCTGCTGTTCTAAGAAATCGAGAGACCAAAAACAGTTTTTTAATGTTGACTAACTGCACAGATTATTAAGATTATTTCGAATTCACACAATGAAAAAAAATGTGCAAAAACAGATTAAATAATATGATTGAGGCATATGACGTGCGGTGCTTCTTATTTTTCATTGCACTGATTAACGTTAAAAATTTAAATAAGAAATATAAATATGTATAGTTGTATCCTCACGAGTTTATGTATATATATTAATAGTTATTATATTATGGTGCTTGACAGACACACGTTTAAACATTATTTTTTAATACAATCCACTGCTATTACAGTAGGTTTTACAAATGGATGTTTTTATGAATGTGAGATATGGAGAAATTTAGGATGTGATATTGAATATTGTACTTATAAGACGTACCTATTCAAGTAAATGTCTTTTTTGGTATATTTTTGAGAAATAAATAATATAGTAAGGAGGCGGAAATTGGCTTAGTACAATTTATTGTTCTTCGTAAAACAGGACGTCGTAGAAGAGGACAGATTTTTACTAAACCTAAATTAATAAATGACTATTTAAAAATGCCACTAAACTTTGCTTGTTCTAGGGAGATGATCAAAATGGTAGTAAAAGATAATAATTTAAATAGTTAAGACAGGACTAATTACAAATATCTCATAGTAATCATTGGTATTTATACGATAAGACCTTAGATGACATATGTCGTTCATTAAGATGTAAAATTGTAAAACAAGAAAAACTAGGAGCAACACGTTTTTAATTTATAAAGATGTAGATTTTTAATGAATAAAATTATGAGCGGCATTAATTTTCATATTAAGTAACATGGCTACAGTAATTAAAAAACTAACGTTATTATGTTATATATGCAGTTTAATTAAAAAAAATAGTGTATATTCCTTCAATAACTATATAGTATTTAAGTAAATTATAATCTATTTATTTTAAATATTAATGATATGTAAAACTATTGGAAGAAATATTATTATTGCTATTTTTTAATTGTAATTCAGAAAATATATTTAATTATCACGAAATATTATTATTATATTTCCTGATAATAAATATTATATCCTGATGATAAATATTATTATTTCATGGAGTTAAAGTAAGTACCTATTATAAATAAATTAGCAACTACCCATTAACTAAAGAATAAAATATTTTTTTATTAATATACCTAAGAGTAATCAAAGTAACCTTTAATCTAAAAACAAATGTCAATAATCCGCTAGCAATTGAACAATTGACTTGGAACAATAAAATTATTTAAAGTTTCAAAGGTTGCTGTCATCGCTCTTTGAACTTTGAACTCACTTCAACGTACTCTATAACATATATATATGATATCCAATAATAATAATATTTATAATTCTATTACATTTTATTCTATTTTAAATAAAATATATACAGGAAAAATTCCGTAATTTTGAAGAAAAAAAATGAAAAAATTCTAATGCAACTCACCGTTTTCATGTTGGTAGTGACTTGTGAGTTATATTCCTCAAATGTGATATCCCATATGGGATGTGGTGGATGTCGACGGCGTGTGCCGATTGTACTTAGCCATCTAATCACATGTCCCTTTTATAGAGACGTTGGTTTGTCTAGCCATTGCATGCAGAAGGGGAGCCTGCAACGACTGCAAAGTGCAGGGCCGTACTCGGAGCGAACCTAACGAAAATATTATGGATGTGTAAAAATTTTTTTATTACTACATTGTAAATAAAATATTACAAAATCGGCATATTTAATATCTAAACAGTTTCCAGTACAACCACCGATAGTAACAACAAATGAACAATGAGCCATATAAGTAAATTAAATTATGTCCATGTAATCCATGTATGTAACACCAAAGTTGTTTCCTTTACGTTGCCGGTCAAAGAAAGCGATAAATTTATATATTCCTGATTCATCGACACTGTGACCGAAACACGAAAAAATATCAGCATCGGTGAATCGAATTTTAGAAGTAAGAGTAAGATAAATGTGGTCAATGTGGATAATGGCGATCAAGCAGGTAAAAAGAAATGAATTGGGTGAATGAATAATGAACTGAAATAGTTGGGCAGTTCAGAGCTCTGGAGCTTCTAACAGGGGATAACAAAGCTCCATCCGTTATTCAACAAGTGACATCGCGAACATTTGGTGGGGCTTTGGTGACATCCCTTACACCCCAAACTTTAACATCCTGCGTTATTTATTACTCTTGGTAACTATTTACTGGCATCGGTGCGCATATTAAAAAAGTCTAATTTAAAGAAAATTTAGCATATAGAATTATATTCATTTTGATTGATTTGCGGTTAGATTTAGTCCGATCGATCAGCAAACAATCTTAATTTTCGATTGTAACTCATTAACTGTGTGGTCCGATCCATATAATTTGCGTACCAATACCTTCTTTAAAGAATTTTGAATAAAGTTACTAAAGACATTATTGCTCTTTCTCCAACCACTTCAGAGTCTATAAAGGACAAATGAACAAACATTGATTTATTTAAATAATAGAGGGTCAATGACGACAATACTATTAAAGTAAAATCTTGTAAAAAACATCAAGTTCGGCCCTTTATGCAACATTATATCGTTCATGGTTACAATAGAGTAACCATCAAGTGACTCGTAAAACTCCAGCCTACTAGATGTTAAGTACGCTTTACGTCTAAAACACTGTTTAGCGTTAATTTTTAACATATTTCATTGCCTAAAGTATTTTACGCAAATATTTAGCTAGAAATAAATGAAGAAACTCTCATTAGCTCGTGTTAATTCGCTGATAGTGTTCAGATTGCAAAGTGCATTCTCAATGTACAGTTGACATGTAAATTTTGTTCATTAATTAATCGTTATGATTGCTTATAGGTGGTAATTTATTTTGCAATCGTTTTTGCTAAGTAACAACATTTAAATATTTGTTAAAAATAATATATTTACTGCGTTATTTATGAGTATTGTGTAATTTCAGAGGTAATAAATTTGACGACACACTTCTACGCTAAATCATTTCTAGACGATCTATACAAAGCGGTTTTCAATTTATTTACTTCCGAGGTTTACTCTGCGGTAATAATTGAGGTCGAAGGTACGCTGAAAATGCGTAAGTCGAATAATATATGTCATCTCATTAATACACTACGGGGAGTAGGTCGAAGTGCATACGAAAATGCATCGGAAAACAGGTAATTGCATCTTCGTCCAAACTGGAAGTATGTATGTGCCAATCGAACATTAGAATTAGCATCGCATTACATTTACTTTAATATAACACATGCGATAACATTGTGTAAGATGTTATTTAAAGGTAGGATATTATAATACGATTCGTACACGAACTTCATATTTTTTCTATGTTTGAGTCAGTCCTACTTCTGACAAAGTATAACGTACTTTGCTAATCAATGAGTAAGGAAATGGGATTAGGTTTCTTCTGTCGAATGTAATGTAAGTATTTTACACAATGTAAATAATCGGAGTAGTAGTTTGATGATAAGGTCTTCTATTTAATACAGTTTTTACGTTCTCTCCATACTAATATACTTCCAATTTTAAATCAAAATTTTAAATGTTCTGTACCAAAGATAGGAGGAAGTGTTCGTTCTTGAAGCTACGCCATGGTGAACACCGTGTTTATGTCTATGGATGGACGATGGTGACTTACTGACGATCCAAGTGGCACTCTGATCACCGTGCCAGACCGCCACTCGAAGGGCCCTGGTTTGATTTTCAGTGGGGCCGAAAATTGAATAAATTTCTGTTGTCGACATCAGATGAGATCATATAGAGCGACATCTGAGTTTTTGAGAATGCGTGTTTACTTGATGCGTATGACTTTGAAATCGGAATATTTAATACGACGTATTTAATTGAAGTCGACTTTTTTTTGTCCATTAATAAAGCATATATTTTTTGTTTTTATTGATTTTCCGATACTGCAACTAAAATACGTAATTCTTTCGCCATTGCACCGTTTAGCAGTGAACACCATAGGCAAGGAAGAATAAACCCCTAACATATCGCTGAAACTGAGGGGCTTAAGAACTTCCTGTAAGACGTGTATCGTCAGTAAAAACATTTTTACGTGTGGTATCTAGAGTTCGATATTCGATATGTTGGTTTTTGGGTACCAAAGTACACTTAAGTATATTCACTATTTATTTTTAATGTATAAATATTTGTATAATATTTAAACAAAACAACGTTAACCTTCAATCCATTAGTGGCCCACTACTGAGGACTGGTCTCTCCTCAACACTGAAGAGGTCTACAGCATACTCCACTACACTGCTCCAATGCGTAATGGTGGAGAGGTTAGGGGCCAACCCAAGTGTCGATTGTTTTTAAACCGCCCGAAGCTCTCCGACGGCTTAACGTGCCCTCCGAAGGACGGAAACGCTCAAGAAATTTTTGCCACTAGCGTCACCCATCCTGGTACCGACGGCGCCCGCAGTTGCTTAACTCTGTCGATCGTATAGGATCGACGTGAGCCGCGGGGCTATAAGCGCTTCAACGTACAACAACAACGTATTACAAAATTGAAAAAAAATCCTTAAAAGAGTAAGTTGGAGACTTTAGAAATTATTTCTTAGAAATCTAACATTTCTGTGGACAAAATCGCGGTCATCAGCTTCTAATAGTATATACAAAAAATCTTTAATTTATTTACTATATAGCATGTGGCCAACAAAGACGAATCTAAGTAAGATTTTCTTACTAATATTACGTGCCTGGATTGGTCGCAATTGGCAACAATACCGATAGTGTGTGGGACGTATTACACAAGTGAGGATAGCGGTCGACGTAAGCCCTTTTCATCTGCTGAACTTTTGATAATGTGGCATTACATTTCAACTCGTTATATGCAATTAAATATTTACAAATCTATATTTATACTAATATTAAAACTGTAACATGACTATTTCTATAATTAAGCTTATTGATGGTTGGTTATCGACGTAGATGCCAAACCGATTTTGAATTGTTCTGACGTTTTTTTTCGAGCATCATGCGTGATATGATCACATGTAATTTAGATGAGATATTTGTGATTAATATTAGAGGATTAAATTTTTTGGAAAGGGTCCTATAAAGAGAAGAAACCGCGAAAGAAATTTTATTGGTTTCCTCATCGATGACAAATCCTAAACTGTTTGGAAAATCCAAAAGTGCACGCCTCATTTTGCAAAATTAAATTGATTTTTAATTGTTTTATTGGTGACTTAAAAGCAATTACGAAAAAATATATGTATCAGTTTGAACGCACGACTGGAAATTATTTCATGAAGGCTTCCATGAAAAAAAATCTGAGGGTTATGAAACAATGAAACAAAAAGGGGCAGTTTTTCGGGAGTTATCGTGACCACATATAGGATCCGCACATACAGACTGACGGAGGCCACGAAAGAAATTTTTAAATAGTTTTTTATTAATTTTAAATAACAAAATGTCCACTAAAAAAATATTGACTAGAGAACACTTTAAGTTCAAGAAATCACTCGTTTTTCGTATGGCGAGCATAGAACACTACCTCACGCGCTTCGTGTAATATTTACATGAAAATTAAAAATAATAATAATAATATACAGATTTTACCTCATTGCAGTTTTATTATTAGTATTGATATATTATTATAATTATATAAATACAATCAGAGACGATCGGTTCTAATTTTAAATCGAAACTATTTTTGAACCGACTTAAATACACACAATTAACTTCACACACGAACAGAAGAAATATATAGTCTTTATAGACTAGAGTACCAGTGAGTAGTCAGCCTAACGTCTTAGGAACACCACGAATATCAGTGAATAGGTTTTAGTTTCGCCCGTTCATTGTACACTAATTGTCCACGATTGATATCTGATTACTTTAATAGGTCACCGGTCCAAATTTTAAACAATAAAACTATTAAAGTATTGTTTTCGAGCACAAAAGCAATTGTGCTAAGCATCTATGCGAATTCCTCAGTGAGACCCAGAGCGTGTGTGCGTGACCTAATGTCACCAACTTAAGAACTTCTGCCGGACAGTTCAAAATGTATTAACTTATTTATTTTTCAAAGTTTTCTTTTATCATTAAGATCACTTTCTCATTAGAATAATTTAGATGAGAACACAAATTAAAAAAAAAATGTTTAGCGTGTTTGTGTTTCAAAAGGCCCGTTAAGTAATGAGGAGAGACCTGTGCCCAGTAGTGGGTCGTTAATGGGTCTAAAGGTAAGTAACGATGTAGTCTTTGATGCTAAAGTTAGAAAAGACTCGACTCGACTAATTTATTTTTTTATTAAAATTATCGTTTTTACTAAATTTACTTGTAATTAGAATTACTCTCACTAGGAGGAACCCATATAGTTAAGATTCATTAGATTCGTCTTGATTAGCTCTGTCCATATTATCGTACATCTAAACGTTTAGCCGTCGAACTGTCATCGAACGTAAACTGTGAGACTGTGACTAAGATAATCATTCAAATTTCTAATTCGCTGCGAATCGATCCCTGGACTATTTGGTGAACAGTCCGAAGTTGTAGTGAAGTCGTCAAATGGTAGAATAAAATTTCTATAAAACTAAAAAGTAGGAATTTAAGAAAAAGCATTCTCCTTTTTCGCAGTTACAATATTAAATAAATATGAATTACTATAAAGTCGTTTATTATTTTTAACTTATTTTTGGTTTTTAAACTATCATCTTATTTTTTAGCATATTATTAACTATCTATGTTTAGCTACATATTTTAATGTCTATATTTGTGCCTCGACAAATATACGTTTAAGGGTGTGAAAAACAATACTGTCCCAAATTATAATTTCCATAAATTGGCCAGCGTAGTGAAGCCGGTTCACACGCGTGATGCTATCTCCTGCTACAATTTGTGATTTACTAATAGCACGTTAATTAAATATTTTAAGCACCTTCCTATATATTATATAAAGAATGATGTTCAGTAACGTGTAGAACCTATTTTGCTTATTAAATACTGAACTGAAAATTAATTACCCACCTATTTAGTAGCGTATTTTATTTTGAGATGATTTACACCACAGTTCCCACAGTGCTTCGACATGGGGTCCTTCAAGAGGCGGGTCCATCGCTTCTTTCATGGCCGCAACGCGTTGCTGACATCCCTGGTGTTCCTAATGTCTATCGGCGACGGTGATCTTTTACCATTAGGTGACATTAGGTACACATATATTTAATCAGAAATAAATGATGTATGAGTTTTCATTCTATTTATATAGTTTAGTTGAGGTTTAATAGCAGACTGGTTGTGTATGCTCATTAATCTAAAATTTCGAAAGTATTCGGAAATTTTCTGCGAATTGGAACGCTTCTAGACTTATAATTTAGTGTAGATGCTATTTTCATTTTCATACTTTTTATCTTTAGTATTTGTATGATTACAATTTGAATGAAAATAAATAAATAACGGTACACACTTATAGCCCCACACTAGGATATCGTGTCCATATACATATGTATGTATGTATATGTCGTGTGTGCCACCGACAACACACCAAGACATGACCGCACATCTATACCGAGAACATACATTTCAACTAAATCAAATTTCTGCTCCGTTGGATCAACCCCAGGACTCGTTCTAATGTTCCACTCATCCATTTTAAATACATCTGTATTATTACACAACCTGAGTTATGTAGCAGATGTTTTTATTATTGAACAACAAATGAATCACGTCGGAGATGTCGTGAGACTAACAATAAATAAATATACAGGATTGTGCGTAATTAAAATATCTGAATGTCAATTCTTTACATCAGCTTTTTATTCGTTGTCTCAATGACCAAGTATGGACTTGGTTCTTCCTTATTTAATATGTAACTCAATTTAATAGCTATTAGCAGAAATTGTATTACGCGTGTAATATAACGTAAAAGGTTACTTGCTGATAGATGTACGCACGGCTTGTATCAGTGGAGTTAGCAACATAAAAAATAATGCTGGGTTATTTTTATAATATGGGGGCAGCACTGAGTAGATAACCCCTAAACAAAAATATAAAAAATTTCTTCCGATTATCTCATGAGTCACTACACTTTTTTTTTGAAAGACAATTATTTGGGCATTACACAGGATCCAGTAATTTTTTATAAATCCTTTGGTAAAGAATATAAAATAATTGTATGCTATACGCATACACAAGAAAATACGTATACTTAGGCCATACAATAAAACTGGGCAAAAACGGCTTCAATCGAATCGATAAACGGATTCATTTGGGGTGGGCAGCATTTCGAAAGTTTCGTCAAGTTTTCTCGTAGCCACTAACTACCTCAATACCTTAAGATTAAAGTTCTATAACCAATGC
>DWJN01004285.1:0-12565 GCA_018248895.1 Carystus phorcus
CTCAAAATTTTGCCGATTTCGCAATATTCTTTATTGCTGTTCCTCTCCTATTCCTCTTAGCGTGATGTTATATAGCCCATAACCTCCATAAATGAACTATCTTACATTAAACGAATTTTTCAAATCGGTCTAGTAGTTCCTGAGATTAGCCCATTCAAACAATCAAACAAACAAACTCTTCAACTTTATATTTTTAGTATAGATATGACCAGCTTTATATTTTAGTATAGATATTACTAGCTTATACTTGATAGACTTTGTTCATTTATCTATTTTACACTCTAATAGGCTTACTGATAAAAAATCGTATTTCGCACTTTCATTCAATATGTAAAAAGAACTTAACATTTTTACTTTTATGCATTAAATACAGTATGGATAATAGAATTTTAAACAGATTCTCTGAAAGCTTTTAAATTTAAAATCCTTTATTCTTCAAATAACATTTTAGTTCTAAACTGACGTTCGTCCTAACAAGATTGTCTCTGAGTTAGCCCAATATTTCACTAGACATTAGATTTTACGGTGTGAAATCTTTTCTATATTATATTACTTAGTGTACAGACGTTACGAGTAAATGCAAACAATATAAATTATTTTAACGAATAACTCACGATATAGTTTTATGCTTATAGCAGAGACGTTTGAAGTTCTCCAACATATGCTGTATTCTAATCGGCTTCTTAAATTTAATGTGAATACCGAGTGTGATGCCCGTAAAATTAAACATTGATAAGTTTCTGTATTAGTTCTTGATCTGGGCTTTTCATCAGTTCATGTTTAATTAAGCTATCTTTGAGGGCGTACGCAAAGTGCACCAAATTTCATAGCATTGTATTGCGTACATACACTCACTTTTTTTATGCCCTAAGCATGTATACGAACAGACAGGTCACTTGTGAGTAAGTGATCACCGTCGCACATGGGCATTTAGCAACACCAGAGATGTCACCAACCAAACCACAGAAAAAAAAGTCGGTCCACCCGTTTAGTAGCAGTTATGATATACACCCAAACAGAAAAATCATATATAGGTATATAGATTATCAATCGCCTATCGGCTGGTCATTTCAACCACCACAAAGTATCAAATAGAGATAAAGGCTTGACGATTACTAAAACTGTTTGCACAATGGCAGTAGACAAAACATTAATCAATCGGTAGAAATTTCCACAAAGTACACTTAATAGGGACACTGTACAATATCTAACAAACAATGTTCAACTATTTATTCAATTTCACGCAATTATAATCTTTTACGCATGTTATTACGAGCTACAATTCCTTGGACAATACGAATAATATTGCGATAACTTAGGGTTCACGTTATAGTGAACGCGCAGGGGGACTTCAATGACAAATGGCTGTGATCGTTTATCTTCTTAACTGTCAACGAAGCTACTAAGCACACGTGGAGAGGCCTCGTCAAACTTCCTAAACGGAACCGTTAAAGCCAATCAGATATATTCTGTAATTCAACGACCTAAGAGTCACATCAACAGCAAATTGATCCAAATCAACGCACCAGGAGCATAGGAACTGCAGGTCCTATTTCGTGCGTTACTAGATTTACCGAAGTCATGGGTCGTGTGGGGCTGGTTACAGAAGTTGCCAGGTTGCCATGACAACGCATCGGCGTCGGTCAACCAATCGCTAATCGCGTAATCAATCAAACGTTTGAATTTCGTTCGATTGCTCCCAATCGCTGAGAGATGTTCACTCACACAGATGAGTTTGACGTCTGCGAAGATGTATCGATTTTAAGCCAAGGTTCTAAACTTTACAAAGGGTACAGTTTTGTTGGATGTTTCCAGGAAGTGATATACTATTGTTACGTTGAACAAAATGTTATTAAAAGTTGTGTATGCGGAACGTATATCGTAAACAAAATCCTTTTAAGTTTCTCCGTAGTAGCTTGTAAATTTTACATTCACAAGTGAAATTCACATATCCCGAATTATTCAGTGCGCTCACAAACTGTAAGGTACACGTTGTGATATTGGGTCACATGGTTTATTTAAGCACACTTTATATGTTTTTATTTTATTACCAGCTGTTACTCGTGGCTTACATGGAAGCACTTTTGCAAGTGATCAGTAAATGTTTGAAGCCCATGGTATAAAGAAAGCTTAATAAATATTAAAATCAAATAATCCATTTAAAACAAATACATATGTTGAAAAAAAAATCATCGATTATTTTTTGGGTTTATTGTCCAAAACGTTAAACAAGTCCCACTTCTAATCAGGAAGTCAGATAACCTTAAACTTGGCAGATATTCAAACATTTATCCCTTTTTGACTAGAGGAAATAATTATAATTCTCACTTTATATTCTGCGGCACGAATGAGTCACTTGTAGAAAGTCACCATTTTTCAATGACATCGACAACACCGAACATTACTGATGCTTTATCGGTCAAAAAGAAAAAAAGTACTGGCTCTACATTTGTTTATCTCCAGATTTTCCTTACAAGTTGAAGCGTAACAACAAGGTTACTTCAGCCTAAAATATACCAAATAAATAAAGAGATTCACAGCAATAACTTTTTCAACATTAAAAATAAATATGTTTACAGTATTATGGGAATTAAAAACAGAATTTTCCTCCTCATAAAATATTTGCTTTCCCAAAAGATGTTTCGTTTCTAGGTAAAAAATAGTTTTGTAGTTTTTAACAGTTAAATTGATCATCGAAAAATTTTATTCAATCTAATAAAATCGTGCAGAATTAATGACTGTCTCAGAATTCTTTTCTGATGAATTTTAGTAATTGAGTGAGATAAATTAATTAGTTACAGTAAATATCCATTCATCGTCTGATATTTGAACTCATTGTCTATTCTTCGGCTGTTAATTAATTGAGGCGAGGGAACACGATAAATTATTTGGTAACTCGATAATATTAATTCTGAGAACAACGTACATATGTCAATGAACGAATAATAAGATTCTATAACACTACTAAATCTGGGAATATTTGTCCTTAATTACGGTAATTTAAAACACGATGTTCGTTAAGAATATCTATAATAATATACTTGTATTTCAGAACTTTGACATCAATTCATTTAATTCAACATCCTTCTTAAATATATCCTTTAAAATCAGAAGTAATTTATTTACCGTTTATCTTTTTTACAGATAGTCAATAAATGAACAGGCGAATCATCTGGCAAGCGATCAACCCTTCTTATAACTTCAAGTTTAGCAGGTGACGCTACGTTAAGCGAACATTCGGAGGTAGGATGGATAGATATTTACATATAATTTAGTTTAAAGAACACTAAACGGATGTCAAATTACCTAGCAGTTTCGTAAAAAAATAAGCGTAGCAGACATATTATGGAAAACAAGTTACTAATCCGGGTAAAGGCAATATTATAAGCTTTTAATTGTAGTTTTCAAGGAAAAAAAAGGTACAATCTCTGGGCCATATATTAAGAAACCACGAAATACTCCAACTAATTATTCAACGCAAGATACCCCGGTAAAAGAAGTATCGGTCGATGAAGAATCACCTGGCTGAAACACCCAAGTCAGTTACAATAAAAGATCAGGTCGCCTTAATGATCGCCGATCTTCGATAGAAGATGGCACCTTAAGAAGTAGAATTGTAGCTTAAAACTTTCAACTAATAAAATACTGAAGGCAGAAGTAACTTGATAGCTAGTATCTGGTATTAACCTTGGTTAGAATTGTACACGCAACCGGTTCAAAGTTATGTTGAAATCTGTCATTACTTGGTTTCTAAAGGTGAGCATAATAGAGGAAACATATGACGACTCTTATAGCGTAACAGTCATCATGCCGGATCGACGTTTGAAGGGTCTTAAGTTCGATCCCAGCAAGACAAAAATTTTAATGATGAGTTTAAATTTTTCTTCTCGATCGTGTCCTTGTTTTTCTGTATTGTCCGTGGCACCCATGATACATGGAATCCTATTGTGGGTTTTTGAGTGAGTAGCAGATAATGCTAATTTTAAAAACTCTAATGAAAGGTCTGCGCGATGTGTTCAAAAGTCAAATTTTGCGACACTTAGCAATATTCTCAGAATCTAAATAACCGCTCAGATTTACACCTTTGTAATTTAAATTACAACCTTTATATACTACGCCGATATTGGTTTTCTATACTTCTTACTTGTTTGCTGGCATTTTCAAAATATGAACAACTGTAAAATATTTTGAAATTGTTTCTTAACTTGATTAACGCAATTTTTGATAAACTTTAGTGGTATAGTTAATCAGAGATAAGATTTATTAATTCCATTATAATGATGCTAATGCTTTTTATTGTAAGTGAATAGAAAAAGTATGATTTATGGTATAAAATATATAAGAGTCGACAAAATGATCGAAACATTTAATTTCATCTACTGAAACGTTTAACAACGAATATGACTGAATTGTGTCAACCGGAAAAAGATCCGATGATATATGTAGACGAAGTTGGATAAGTTATAGGCCTATAAACGAACATTAATAAAAGGTGCAAAGAACATTTCGAATGTGTAAGGTATTTAGGTACGTGTTTCATACAATAAAGTCTTGTGAAATGGCATCTTTGGTACGTGAGAAGGAAGCTACTTAGAAGAGAAATTTATTACGGTATGGATATGGTATAATAAGAGTTATAGAGTATAGAGTATAGAGTATTTATGCTGTACGTTTTTTTAAGTTACAATTGCCTAATATTCCATTCTTACATATATATTACTGTAAAACCGTGTAATTCTATACATGTATATTACTGTAAAACCCTGAATCACGGAAAGTCCTAAGATTTTCCAGTAAAACTTATATTACCCAAATCTTAATGGTAAAACTCCAAATAGTTAAGTGATATTGTTCATTTCAAACTTTTACCACCATTCACTTGGCAAATCTTAAGATTTACCTCTAGGCGAATTATATAGGATTACTAGGATATATTGAGAAAAACAAATTATATAAACTAACCTAACTAAAACCAAAAGCAACAATTAAAAGCCGTCACTTGCAAAACCTAGCATGTAATAAACTCTGATGGTAAATGCCCGAAAAAATTGTCTGTCATTTGTAAATTCTTGCATTTACCAACTCATGTGGGTAAAACCTAAGTTTTATCGGTAAAACTTAAATTTGACCAACAAACGGGTGAACGAATGCGAATAAAATTTGACATTCAGACAAAATATAATTATACGTTTCGGCATAGCTTATAGGCTACATTTTACGTAGAAAAAATCTAAGGTCTGAGTGGAACAGTTGCGGAAGTTAGTTCATGGCACGGATTTGAAACTGAGTAGGTATAGTAATATTATACAATAATATAATTATTTAGGGCATAATATTTACGAAATTTCGTTTTTTGAAGCCGCAAATAAAAGCTATTTATGTAACTATATGTATATTGGGTTGGCAATTAAGTCATTGCCGATTTAAATTAAAAAGGAAAATTCTGAATTTTTGTTAAAAAATATAACTTTATTCCATTAGATATTGCTTGTTCTTATGGGTGACCTTTTTGCATCGTTCTGGCAGTGTAAAAATTTCCCGTTTGTAAAATATCTGGTTTTTCCTTTTAAAAATTTAGGTAATGACTTACTTGCCAACGTATTAGATATGTAAGTACAAAATAAAAGCACAATAAAGTCTAGCGAAAAACTGTTACCGCATTCGTCAGAAAATTCTTGAATTCTTGTCCAAACGTCTTTATACCACATTGATGCGGCGTCTGTTGCTCGGAGACCATTATTCGGAGATCAAATGGGCCATTCCGTTCCCGAGCTTCGCGACAGTATTAAACAAAATTTTATTTTCGCTGTCATAAAACTTTTGAGTAACCCCTCAGGAATTGATAACTAAACGAAATAAAGTTTTGTAAAAATTTTCTGTTTCTTTCAATATCTTACTTATAATGTACATACAGGATACTAAAAGTAAACTAAATCAATCCGTCTCTTTGTCTATGTATTCGGAATTGGTTAGGTCGGTGACAAGCAACAGAGTTGTAAATTTTTCAAACTTTAAAAAACAAAAAGATATATAATACTGTAAGTATTGCAGGTGAAAGAATAAGTGATAATCTCATGTGTTCTGTGATTCAGGTATTCAGCGACTGCACTACAGGTCACACAATGAGGTCACGCCAGACCAATCGTAGTTTTCTATAACGCTTGGCATATATACAAGTTCTGAACATCAACAGTTGGAGCTCGGTCGCTCCCCAGGCATATCACGTCGCTTGGCGGGAGATCTCCTGTTGCCAAATTCTAAACAACTTGAAATGCAGGTATTCGATGGTGACGATAAATATTAGTTCCAGTACATTCGAAGCCAGAAGTACGATTTTAAGTAGCCTGGGTCTGTCTTGCAAGGGGATGGCCACATAAACCGCGCTGTGCAGCACAGGGTCAATTCAGGATGGATGAAATGGCGACAGGTCACGGGCACAACGTGCGATCCCCGTATACCCATCAAATTGATGGGTAAAATATACAAAATAATCATCGGACCTGTCGTCTTGTATGGATATGAGTGTTGGGCTGTAAAAGAGAAGGATGAAAGAAAAATACATATAAATGAAATACGAATGTTGAGATGGATGTATGGAGTAACAATGATGGACAAGGTTCGAAATGAGTATATCAGAGGAAAGTAGCACCAGTGGTCGAAAACATAAGAGAAAGCCGATTGGCGTGGTACGGGCATGTAATTCGGAGGGATGAAAGTCACATTATTAGGAGAGTACTAGATTTGAAAGTAGACGGATATAAGGGTAGAGGTAGGCCGAAGAAAAGATTGATAGATTGTGTGAGGAATTACATGTCTATAAAAGGAGTGAGTGCGGAGCTGACGAAGGCCAGAGATGACTGAAAGAAGAAGACATACTGCGCCGACCCCAAGTAATGGGATAATGATAGGGAGATGATGATGACATTAGAAAGTAAGAAGTCAAATCCTGAATTTATCCAAATAAATATATTAGTGGCAATTTATGATAAACTATATTAACACACAAGGTCTAACTAACAAGAGAATATACTCTGTTTCCAGCTGAAACAATAATCCTTTTTTAATATCCACATGATAAATTAACACGCAGTCCCTATTAAGGCGTAGCTGTTGAAAATTGTTACGTAATTGATTAATGTTGATGACGATATTAAAGTCCATTTATAACAGACGGACAGTGACAAGTCAAACAAAGGAGACAATGAATGAGTCAGCTCAGGCCAACCGTGAGTTGTCATAAACGTTTTCAATATTAATAAGTAAATATTTATAAAGACCTTTATAGACCCGCTTTCAACTACTGTAAGGTTACTTGTCTCTTTCTAGATCCGTTACTAGGATGGACGAGTGTGAGGTTCATCATTTTATTAGCCTGATATTTTGATCTGGTTTTCGGTTTGGACTTGCAACTCTGGAATAAAAAGAATATAATGTCGGGTGGAAGATTGAAAGGAGGAGGTTGGAATTGTGATTATTAGAGAATACAAAAATTAAGTTATAGTAAATGGAAGTAGTGAATAACCAGAAAAGATAATAAATATGTATGGATCAGTAGAGACGGTGTTTTATTACACTACTTTGTCTGAAATACTATCTAATAGGTCAGTTAATAGTAACTAAGGAGCAGACAATTCTGATATTAATTGTGTCAAATAAATATTTGTCCTCAAATCTTGTTATCTATTTTAATAAATTTTTTCCTGTCTATCATTTAACATTTACCATAATTTAATTAGTTTTAAAGTACAGC
Source organism: Carystus phorcus (assembly GCA_018248895.1). Classification (NCBI taxonomy): domain Eukaryota; kingdom Metazoa; phylum Arthropoda; class Insecta; order Lepidoptera; family Hesperiidae; genus Carystus; species Carystus phorcus. The sequence goes on from DWJN01004285.1 coordinate 7,751, forward strand.
CACATTTGTATGAAAACGATCACGCAACAGTATTAAATTCAGGATGGATTCAGTATTCGCATTTTTGCATTTTAAATGTGCATAATTCTACTCGATTTCACAAAGGAGGTTTACAACTGTCATCGAATAAAGAATGCTTAATCGAGCGAATGCATGACAACGGGTGCATGCAAGTAATGTTAAAGTTAACTGTATCGAGAATATATGTATACAGATATAAATCTACCAACTAACTGATATTTCTAGTATCGCAGTCTTTGACTCCCAAAGACTCCAGAGAACAATGGATAAAGACTTCTTTCTTACCTAAGTAAGTGATACCTATTGGAATATTCGTGTACAGTTGCAAGGTTTTTAATGTAATATATTTTTAATGAAATGACTTGGTATTAAAAGATTAATTTAGGTATTAAAAAGCAAGTTTTGATTATAGTTTTAATATTTCTCGTGTAATCCGTTTTTGGTCTTAGAACATAAACATTATGGTTAAAAAATAATGTAAATTATTCGCTGTTGGATTACTAAATGAATAAAGAAATAGATAAACAGATAGATAGCTATATAGATAAATACCGTACACCTATACAGGCGGATAATTAGCTGTCACACCTAATCACCTACGTACTGTTCACAATAGAAATGTCATGTCTGTAATCGATCTTGACGTTAGAGAATATTTAAATATGTCCATAGAAATAATTACACTGTGACCGGGTCAATCCTTTACTGATACTAATTCATAAAAAAAACTTGTTGCATTAAACAATAAATTGAGATAAACTTGATATTTAGATGACTTCTAAAGTATTGAATGGAAATATCTTTTAATTTGTATTCGAATTCGTTGAATTCATATTCGATGGTTAAACAGCTATAACTGAACCGAAGCACGAGTGTGTTGCTGTAACCGAAGCGAAGCAAGGGAGGGTTGCTAGTCCTTCATAAAAATGTTTGTCACGTTCATATTACGCACATAGCGCTCATGACACAAATTAATTTTTAATTCAAGTGCAAAGTCCTCAAGAACATTTCGACGTCGCCTTTCCTTGAACGCGAGGCGTACATAAGCCTGCATAATTAACACTACACGCCAGAAAATTTACCGCCATCTGTCATAGAAAGACCCGGTATACTTATAAAATATCCGTCCTAAGTGGAACTATGCTCGGTAAATGAAATTTCAAACTTACGTGTCATAGTTTTAAGACATGATTTTGAAATATAAAGTAAATTATGTTAACAGAAATTGCTCCCAAAGTAGAAAATCGTAAATTCAAACGCGGTGTACAGTAACAAGCAATAAAAAGTATACAAATACTAATTTACTTTATGCTGTCAGATTCAATTTTTATACTTATGTAATTCTGCTGTTCAAGTGTATATACATAAATAATTATTCGATGAACATCTACACATGCAAGGTGTCTGCAGTTCTTGGACACTTTACCACTGTGATTGCAACATGTACAAAACACGGTTAACTTTAGAGAGTGGGTGGTAGCTAGCCAGTCAGGTGCAATATTCTATGCACGTTATTCACGATGAAAGTACCATTGCAATAAAACTGAGGTACAGAATCCAATGACCACTTCAAGCGAGACCTGGCGTCATAGCCTATTGGTATATACATATGTTACACAAAAACCTATTAATGCTACTTCTTACTAACATGGACCACTATTTCGAATTTGAGTCCTCAATACGTCGATGGGTACAAACTAATCAAGTCATAGTACAAAGTTTTTAATAGTTCGTCATGATAAATTCTGTAAAAGTAGTAGCTAAGCTTATCTCTCGCTACTTGATTCGAAAAATCAGGTGTGACAGAAATAGAATATAAAAGTTTTACATCGTAATAGAGATTTTAATTTGGTCAGGTACAAAGGGTTCACTCTATTTGTATATTCCACCACAAGTCACAGTGAAAATGTCCATTCGTAACCTTTGAATATTTTAGTTCTAACACTTCCTGCGCGCTCTCTTTAATTATTGACGAAATTAAACACGCGTAGAGAAACAGAAATAGAAATATTTGTGTATAAATAATTCAGTGTGCAGAATAATCGTTAAGTAGATGTTACTTCATACCGTATTTAATACCTCCATATAACCCATAAAAATACAAGTATAGGTATTTATTTGCTTTCAGAGTAATATATACTAAATTTAATATTAAATAAACACCAGGTTTTACTCTTTTACTCTCTCTTTTTCTCTTCTCGTTCTGGGAATATGTGTTCTTCTCTTTCTGTATTATCTATGGCACCTACTACATAGGGCATCCTAGTGTATGTTTAATATTTTTTCCTTTTTTTGTATTATCAAAACAATGAAGATATTCCAGATTTTAACACGATTTTTTATACTGACTAACTGAAAGTGATAATCAAATTAATATCTAATAGCTATTACATCTACTTCAAGTAGTAATCTTTCGAATGAAATTTTAAATAGCCGTCTGAAATTAAGCTTTAATTATTCAAAACGGCCGTTCTTAGCCAACCCATTATGTCCAAGACAAAAAGATTGTAGCCTCTAAGTACTTTTTTATTACATTTAGTTTTATAAATAATAATGTAGTTGAAAATAATTACGTAAATTAATCCGTTTGTGTTTTAGGAAGTAATCCTTCCTTAACAAAGTACGCATTAAAATAGCTTCTACGCATGTTTTAAATATTGTGTACACTTTATTTTGATCCCATTATATGTATCTCTGAAAGTATGTTTTGATAGACTTAGGAAGTAAAAGAAACGTAACATTATTTACGAAGTTTTTTATTTTTGTCAAGTAAATACAATCATTTTTAAGTTATTAATATTATTACTGGTATTTTCTCTTTACCTGAAGATCGCCTTTACTTTATTTTGCATCGTACTATATCAATCAGAAACTTGACAATCTATACATTTCATTGCTCATGACTGTACACATATATTGATAAAATGCATATCGTCAGAATTTCCTCTTATCTGAATAAATTTGCATTACAGCCTTAATTAAGTGTGACGTAATGGCAGCCTTCGAAATGTCGAAAAGCGATTGGGCAATTATCGGAACTTTAATACCCAATTTACTCTTACACGATAAACTTAACAGACGTCCAAGGATTCATTTGATTGGTAAAAATATTTGAGTAAATTTTAACCGAAAGTATAAATAAATATAAATAAAGCCTTAAACCCATCCCTACGAGAGGATTCAATCTACTGACGATGTCATAGACACATCTCCTACCTTTCCAGAGTCCAAAAAGGATAAATAAACAAAAAAACATTGATTTTTATCTATAGAAATATTTTACAAATAAAATTATAAAAAAAAAATCAATACTAGAAATGTAAAATCCCTTGACAAAATGAATTACGGGTAATTTCGAGCGCAGGTGCGAATTTCTCTAGTCTCAATAAAAATACAAATTTAAACTTTAAACACATAATTAAACTGGCTTTAAAAATGGACAGCTCGAACTCGGCTGAATTTTTTTTCTCCTCAATAACGAGGTCTAAAAAAACAATTCCAGTTTAAATTCAACGAATTTTAGAGCGATCTCACGGACGAATGGACACTTTGCTAATAGCTTGCCGAAGCTGACGGACTTGTAACAGGGCAGGGGTTATTTATAGTGATTGTTTCATAGAGAAGGGGCACGATGGAGTGTATTTTGGGTTCGTACTGCTTTAAGGGATCGATTAGCACGAGTAATTAATTACACTGTGTGAAGAGAATTTCAAGTAATTTTATACGGATAAACTTTTTGTGGTATCCATCGGTCTTTGTCAAGGTACTTAGTTAATGTGCCCCTTCATAGAAAGTAGATTCAAATTAAAAATAAAAATTGATTGACAAATTTCACGTTATTGAGAAATTACGTGAAAAACAAAGTTCAGCTGATTTCACTATAAGGATTTCCTAGAAATACAAATAATTAGGAGACTCATTCAAATTGTTGTGAACTTATTAAGCGGGCACCTCTCATGCGCGGATATCTTCTCAATCATAGAGGACTAAAGCTTACTCCAAAACTTTGCTGAAGTACAAATTGATTAGGTAGTGGCTCCATGTGTCAGAGATTTTAATGCTACCCGAAGGCATTAGCGGTTTAGTGGTAGAATGCTCACTTGCCATCCAAATACTGTCTTAGATATAAGTTACCTCGAAGATATGCATTAGGGTATCATTGTAAATTGTAGCAGTATTACGTGTTCTCCTACAAATCTACAAGTAAAACAATATTGGTATGATGGTAACTCTTGTAAGTAAATGACTTTGATTTTCAATAATCCTCATGTAACTTTTGTGGCGAGAATTCCAGTATGAAACCTGAGCATTTCGCGACTAAAAACTTCCAACGTTCAAGTTATTGCCCCAATACAAACACGCAGCGTTGCTATCAGACAACATCCTGTAAATCACTGGAGGCTGAACCGACCGCCCGCTCAATATTCTACGTTTGACGGCACGCCCATTTTAATTTCCTGTCAGATTTCAGCTAACTTGTACTACGCTCATAGAAGCATCTATAAACATGCGTTGCGAGAATATGGATTGCACCAAGTTTTGGGAAGAAGAATTTGCTGAAAAATTAAATATGGACACTTAGTGCGCTTATCTATTATACTAATATTACAGAGCTGAAGAGTTTGCTTGTTTAGTTGAACGCACTAATCTTAAAAATTACTGGTTCGAAGTGAAGAATTATTTTTATGTTGGATGATCAATTTACCGAGGAAGGATATAGTTGAGTTTGGCAGTTGAGCATTAATAAGAAATGTAACAAAATGGCGGGGGAGGGGGGGGGGGTTCGTGCATCGG
>DWJN01004286.1:0-12565 GCA_018248895.1 Carystus phorcus
GTGGAGTATGCTCTAGACCTCCTCAGTGTTGAGGAGAGACCCGTGCTCAGTAGTGGGCCATTAATGAGTTAAAGGCAAGTAGAATTAGCCTCGTCTCCTTTCAACGAGTCAATAGTAAATGCGTTCTCCCCTTAGAAAATATTGCAAATACCGTGTGACTCATATTAATGTTTCTCTATGGACACTTCTATTCGGCCATCTGAAAGAGTTGAATAGGTTCGTGTCTATTCATATTAAAAGGAACCCTAGTCGCTTATTACATTAATCAAAGTTATAAGTGAAATTAATAATTCATTGCAGTTGTTAGTAACATTCTCTTTACAAACTCAGTTTGTAGTGAGTATAGAATGAGATATACCTAGCATCATCCCATTATAAACTATATTCACATATCTTAATGATATTGTAAATGTTTGAATTTTGTTGAATGTTTGAATGGATGTTTGTTATTCAATCACAGCAGACCGGCTGAAACAATCTCTTTGAAATTTGATACTAAAATTGATTATAATCCGGAGTAGCACATAGGTTACTTTATATCCCAGAATAATGTAAAGTTTTTGTAGGATAAATGCAGTTATCAAACTATGTAGGTGCTTATACAAGTTCAATAATAAGTGGTTAAATAAGATTTCTACTCTTTTTAAATCCTTTAGCCAATATGGTCCTTTCACGAGGGAAATTCTGAACGGTTAATGAGACAAGTATCAATCGTTATTCATGAATAATATTAACAGATACACAGGTTTACTATTATATTTTGCTCTTGTAACCAAATTTTCTCACATGGAAAATGGTTAAGATTTTTTTCTCGAAGCTACTATTACGCGGGCAAACGACGAAAAAAGTAATAGATATTATATAGATAAATTGTAATAGATAAAAATGTGTTTACTCGACAGTTTGTTGTAAGTAACGAATAACTGTATCTTGGATAGTAAAATTACAGAAATAAGGCAAGACCAAAGCGATAAAACGTACTAACAAAATAACTTTTAACCCGTGTTACCTAGGCAACTTTAGTTTAAGAAACAACAAAATCTAAAATGTTACTAAGATAAATCAAGACAATATAACAATAAACAACCATAAACAAATATAAGAACTCATAAGATAAAACATTATGGACCCGAAAGAGTATAAAACAAAATAAATAGACAAAATGTTTCAAACATCTGGCGCCGTGGATTAAGCTAAAGAAAATAAAAAAGTAAAAAACAGAACAGGTTACTATCCCTTTGATCATAGACAAATAGACGAGTATCTAAGCGTCCACGTGAGACTTAAACACAATGGTGGAATGAATGTTTGAATCAAGCACCCTTAGGGATATTTAAGTCTCTTGTCTGTTTTAACTTTCTCACGGATATATTTCGGCACAGTCATGTGCAATTTATTATGTTTAAGTTGATGTATTGAGACTTATGAATCATATTTTATACAATAACAGTATTTACAAAAATATAATTTAAAGTTAATTAAGTACTCGATTAAGTATGTCATAGATTACGTAAGTACGTCTTATAAACCTTGTGTTACGATAAAAATTTATTGAGATTCGATATTTTCGAATTTCCCAAAACGATATCCGCTCAAAGTAACACTTAAATCATTTTGGTCCAAAAACAGCACATCTACAAGGTAACTGTAAATTTAAATAAAAAATCACATCCAATCCGCAGACGACAATTTTTTTGCACTAAAGTTTGAAACAGACTTCCTACTTGTTTACTAAACGAGGGAACCGTTTTTGTTTACACGTGTCGAACTCCGCGTCAAAACGATTCAACCATATGCGAACGATGACACATTGTAAACATATGTGAAGTGTTTCTTATTGGCAAAATGGCGCCTATACTTGAAATCATCAAACTGTTCTACATGCAGATTTTTCGTATTAATTACAGAAAAAAGTATATACGATCGTATTAATTATAATCCAGTAACAAAATTTAATTACAGAAAAAAAGTAAATATGGTTCCATTAAAACAACAATTGTTATAAATTTTGTTATTCCATGTACGAAGGGCATTAGGATAGGTATAAAAGTGGGGTGCAAGCCATTATAAAGGGACAGCTGCTCCCTTTGAAATAGTGATTACCATCGCGATAGACCCGACAAGTTGGGACTTGAATAAATAGGCATTATTCTTTTACATAGGAGTATCATAATATCGTCAAATACCTACAGCTTTTTATACTTACTAAGCTGTTACTATGAGATTCAACATCGTGTATTTTATCAACGCTTTAAAGATAAAAACTATCGAATACATTAGTTTCAAAGACACTAAAATAAATCTTACAAGAACTTAGAATTGAAATTATTTCAATCTGAAAATGATAGTTACAAAGGGCATATGGAAAGAATTTAACATTTCTTTACTGAGCATTAAGTAGATGTTTGAGATAAAATTGAAACATATTTTAAACCTAATCTTTCCGCTACCTTTAATGCAACCACATTAAAAATTGGAGTGAATTAGGACGTAAAATTAAATCCCTAGAAGTCGCCATGACTTCGAATATCAACGCGAGTAAAAAAATATAATTGTCGTACATAAGGTCCGAGGGGTTGTTCACCTGGGCACTTCCCCCAAGATTAATGTCTTGAGACCCCCGTACAATGACTCCCGCGCACATGGCCTGACATTTCCCAACCCCGTGGAGTTTTTTCAACTTCCTCCCTTATTATCGTCTTACAATAATTATGATGCAGCACGCGCCCGAAAGGTGTTTAGAGAAAGCGCTAATGAACCATTTATTCGTGTCCCGACCAAGCCTTTGTGAGAACGGGATTTTACAATATTATTATTAGTACGATACTTTCTTTGCTTCTATGTTCTTGGCCAAAAACCAATGATAATGTCTTAGGTGTCACTGATGTCCATGGGCGATTGTGACCTTTTAAAATCATGTGGTTCGCCTGCATATTTGTCGACTAGGAATTTTAAACGTATATTTTATGTTGTTACATAAACCGGTAATTATACACGAAAAGCAACATTATAAAGACTCATCTCCTGTAAAATAGATATAACGCTGAATGTTAATTTAAATACTTTGTAAAATTTAGCTTTACGTGATATGAATAGCACATTTCACGAGGATAATTTCAATATGATTAACATTATCTGTTCATAAAGCCTCTAATAAAGTAAACAATAAAAAATCAATAATGTATTGGACTAGAATCCTAATATAGAAGGTGACGACATCTCATAAAGCTACAAATTGTCCAGGGGCCTCTCACAGGAAGATGCTGTGTTTATTATAACGGGGTCATTGTTCCAAACGCTTGGGCCAGAATTGCCGCAGTTTATCATATTATCGCAACCTAATACTAGATGAATAACTATGCCGCATTCAATAGTTTAATTGAAGACTGTTGATTTGGAAAACGACTTTTTGATGATACTTAATAATAGATCTTAACAATTATAAAATTTCGCGTAATTTTCGTGTGTGTTTCTGTTGTGTTCAGTTCTGGTGAATACCTAATATTTCTCATTATATGTAAGTAATTCTAACGTTAATGTCACATAAATTTTACTTTCCATTGAAAGTAAGCTTAATAAATAACTTGCTGAATCATCTTTTACAATTGATAATTATATTTTTCAGAAATTCTCAATGGATAAAAAAAAGAATTATTAGGAATTATCTGGAGTTCCTAAGAATTTAATATATTTTTAAATACCCCATGATGTAATACTTAAGTTCCAAAAACGGAATGTCAGTTTTATTAAAATGATTCTTATCAGACAGTCCCATGCTTGAGGCCCCGCGAGGTAGGCGCTAAGCAACCAGGGAGTACGAAAAGCTGACGTAATCGACATCGCTGGGACTAAAGAGGTCAATATGTTACCAGGCTCATGCTTAAATTTATTTAAATGTAATGTAACCCAAGCAGAAACATGCGTTGGAAATTTTAAACTTTCGGAGGAGTAGAAAGTAGTGTTTTATTCAGAAGCAGTATAACAAAAAGTATTGAAGAAATTAGGCGTTGCATCTGATGATAAACGACTGTATCTAATTTATCGATCTCAAACACATAGGACTTGTCTATTCAAAGTAATTTAAATATAATAACTTAGTCGATATTAACCAATTATACAAAAATGAACACATTTTACCTCAGTACAAGGCGCGATAAAGATACCTACACAAATAGTTCAAAGGATCTGTAGATATCACTAAAAGTAAGGAAATGAGAGTATTAGAACATATATTTTTAATTATTAATATGAGTCTGGCTATATTTAAAGACTATGATCGAGCAAATTCAATTAATGTAGTCAACAATCGCTCGATTTGTCGTTGGTCATGATTAGAACAGAGGAAGGACATGGACATGAGAAAGCACCTCGAATGTCTCATACATAGTACAGCTCAACCGAATATCCTCTGTAAGTAGATGCTATATAGCATTAAAAACTTTTTACAAGTTATACGAACAAGTTTTCTGGAGCGAAATGAATGCACGTACATGAAGTTTGATAAGGAATTAAAATACCTACTGCGGTTCGGCAAAATCGCAAACAAATGCTAATTACTGACCAGTTTCCTGATATTAAAGATGCAAACGAGCGCAACTGTCCTTTCTTATTCTCCTCGATATAAAGGTCATAAAACTGCAGCGCCTGAAAAAGACTGGACGCGTTCTGCATTCGCAAAAATTAAAAAAAAAACAGCATTCAAAGTCAACGACCGTGGGTAGTGATGGGAATATGTTTTCCTAAAGAATGTGGTTCCAGATCCCAGACAATCGAGTTCCTCGTTTCGATCGCAGTGTGGCGCGGGCAGGTGAAACACCATCTGGCCATTACCACGTGTCAATGCACGGCGAATTTACAACACTATAGCGATTGACAATTATCGGGAATTTGATTTGCCGAACGGCTCCCGAACCGGGAACTTTTTGCCGCGCGAAGGTGTTGCCTTAATTGGCGATATCGGGTTTTAATAGAACCTTTCTGTTAGCAAATGGGTTTTGATAGGTTAAGGAGATATAGGGAGTTTTATTTATGGCAGTTGAAATTAATTAAATGACAATGATAAAGCAGCCGCTAAATGTTTGACAGATGGCACGTGAAGAAGCATATAATGCGCGATAAAGAACTAATGAGCTCACGAATGAAAACGTGAGTGCAATTAGCAAAGCGTCATTTTATGTACCAACATCAGCAGAAAGATAAATATCAATACAATCAGATACTCTAACTCTTTTTATGCAATGCCTGGCAAAGTTAATAGTGGTAACTTTGCGTAAATCCAATCTTATTAAATTAGTATTAATCTACTTCGTAAAGTCTTTTTGCTTGCTGTTGCAATGTAGACTAAAATTAGCTTAATGTCAATCTCTAAAATATTAGCAAATGATAATCTCATTTTCTCCATTAACTATAATAAAATATGAATGTGATTGAAACACCTATAGACCGTGACGCGGTAGTAATATCGTCCATAAACTAAGATATTGCAATAAGAACTTCTGAAGCCAGATTAGAGCATTCTGTACATAACACTCCAACCGATTACGTAAGCAACATCGCATCCCATCGCGATATCGATTTATCGGCAAAGCGGGAGTGCACGCGCCATCTGCGCCCCCACGCATAATGCCGCGTTGATTGCGACGCAGCTGCGGGCTGTCTACGAATGCGCGGTGGTTTGGGTACCGTCGAAAATAATTTGCAAGAATAGCCGACAAACGAACAGACGAACCCCTTAATGGTAAATGAACATCAGCAACAGAAAAGCCATCACCAAAGAGTTGTCGGCTACTAAAGAAAATGTTATTTTATTTCAGTCGAATATTTGACTAATATGTGACATAAATCACTTTGTGATACAAAAGTAATATTGAAAGTGAGTAACACGACAAAGTAAATAATACGAAAAATTCAATACTAACATCTTTTACAGGGTACACACATACCGCACTCACATACACATATGTACATATATTACAAATATAATTTAATTTATTCGAATTGAATTGAATTATTACTCTAACTGAACGGACTTCTAATAATTATAAAGATAAAATACATCATAAAAGACAAAGAATAGCTTTTATATAAAAATACACGAGACTTGATGCTAAGTATTATTTATAGCAATATGTAAATGTTTATAAATGACATCAAGTACTTTGTATAAATGTAATACTTGTTTAACTTCCCGTTGTTATCGTGTTTCCGATGTCGCATGCAGTGTGACTTTATGTTTGACCGCCTACATCCTAATGAATAAAGTAATTGCATTAATATTATAAACGATTTTATTTACCAATTAATCTATTCCTGTTTTCTTAACGCCATCAGCAGCTTTAAGTACTTCTTCTATGTACTCAATAAAGCCGAATATTTCCTTTTGAACTCCATTATATTGTATAATAAAGTCAAAACAAAATAAACAATCAAAGTTACCAAGCCCGTAAAGGGCAATGCACTAGAAGAAATATAATGAGCCTCTTAATTCTCACAAAAATCCAGTTTCCACACAAAGCGTCGTAAAGGATAAAAGGGGGTTTGAACAATAAAGGTATAACGAGGCTGCGACTAAGCAAGCAAATTGCACTTGCGGTGGTGAAATGGAACATGAGCGTAAGTAGTAAAAGTAAGAGTAAAGTAAATCACAACTGTACGACATATTAAGACCATTGTGAGACTAGGAGTGAAATCAATGGAACAAAACACCACAAATCAACTGAGAACTTTGTATCGGAAATTGATAGGTACTTCGTAGATATTTCACAAATTCTGTGTTGTATCTTTGTGTAAAATTATATCGGGTATTTTATGGTTTCATCATCAAATTCAGTAAAGGAGCCTTAGTACCGATGAGTTCGAGAAATCCTAAAAACAAAGGCGAGGTAAGTAAATACTAAAGTAAGGTTATAAAACAATATAATAGTCTAGAGGATCATAAGAAATTAGTTCATAAAATATTCTTGCGTTTTTCCTTTGATTGAATTGTATTTTCCACATCGTAAAAACGTATATTTTCAATAAGAGAAAATTCAATTTGAAATTTAAAAAAATCCTTATAAAAAACTTTGTATTTAAGACTTATCTTCATTTCCAAACTCGGAACAGGAGTTATAGTAATCGGAACGAAAAGATTAGACATAAGGGCAGAGAAGGCTCATGACAATAATGAAACCAATCTTTTAATCAATCCGACTTCGGATTAGGGCTCAAATCATGGGAACCGTAACAAAAATAAGCGCATCATCGCATCTGTTGATTTACAAATTTGTACCACATAAGGACATGTACCATGCATCGGTGAACTGCCCTCTTTTGTCCGAGTAGTGCAGTCCCCCCGTTTTTGGATCGTGGGAATCTATTTACCTGTAATCAACACGTGCGTCATTTATGAACCTTATCATGATATAAATACAGTACCCTGGATGTATGTACAGTACAATGTTCACAGCTTGGCGTGCTGTCTGTACACCCTTTTAATTTTAATGGTAATAAATTACAATCAGTATTTTGATTCCATTCACGCATGATTAGGCAATTCAATGGAATATTATTCAGTATCTCGTACACCGTTTATAATCGACGCGGAACTAAATTATGGATTTGGAACAATAACCATCTTTTTTGTTCTATGCATATGTTGTCAGTTTCGTTTAACTGAAAATATAGGAAGAAATAACATAGCTCCAGTTTTCCCAAGTGTTTGAAATCTTATGAATTATTTGCGTCGATAAGTTCTTTTCTGAGACTTATGGTGAATTAGTGACCAAAGCACCTACTCCAATGAGGTTTGGTAGTGAATTTAATATCTTGTCTGTGTTTAAAGTCGTCCGATGACTTAGTCAGTCAAGTAACGTTCAATCGTTCACATATTTTAATAAGAAAACCTAACCAGGTTTACGTAGCTATAGCGGCGTCTTCGAATTATATTGTATTAAAATTTGTAGGCTTTACTTTTATATATTTTTAATTCGTTTTTGAATAAGTCTTTACCTATCATTTTATAAAGTAGTCTTTTTTGTTATTTTTTTATATCGTATGTAGGCAAACGAGCAAGCGGGTCATCTGATGGTATATGATTTTATTAGTGTGATATTTTAACCTGCTTTTCCGTTTGGACTTGCAACACTGGAAGGAAAAATGTCACACACCACCGGACACTATGTCGGGTAGATGGTTAACAATAGGAGGCTGTAATATAATTCTTAGAAAATTAAGTGATAATAAGTGGGAGTAGTGAATACCCAGTATAAAGAATAAATGTATATAGACTGGGGAAGGCGGTGTAATATTACACTATGAGTGCATATTCAATATGAGTTTTAAGGCTATTTCAATATGAGTTTTAAGGCTATTACAATATCAGCTTTCGGCTATTTCAATATGAGTTTTAAGGCTATTAGAATATCAGTTTTAAGACTACTTCAATATCAGTTTTAAGACTATTTCAATATGAGTTTTAAGGCTATTTCAATATGAGTTTTAAGGCTATTAGAATATCAGTTTTAAGGCTATTTCAATATGCTTTCCTAGTCTCATACCCTTCAGCTCGTCCAACCATGACTCAAAGACGCGTGCAATATGGCCGTCACGGTTGTTAGTGTTTAAACGGTTGAAATTAAAGGGAGAACAACATTAATACAATTTGTATGCCAGATTAATTGAACGTAACTAACAATTACATGCTCCGTGGTGTTATGTTGTTAATTGTGGCAATAAATACCTTTGTTAATCACGGCTTTTGTGTTAATTCAAACGTTATCTTAATACATATGTATATTATTCAGTTATGTTTAAAATAGTATCCTCAAGAAATATTTAACTTCTATTTTATCAAATTCAAGTAGATTTAATTTTAAAACACGCATAAAATATTTACTTTAAATCAATATTATTACGTCAATATAAAACAAAGTATAATTAACAGCGTGTATTTCCAAATGATCCTAGAACAACGAAGGCAGGACACATAAAATCGATTAGGGCCATATGTTCAGAATCGAGAAATGATAACTATATAGATATTCACCCTCATCCATGGTAATGGGCACGACAAGAATTACCTTAAAACAGTAAAAATTATCTAGAACATACGGGCTCTTGGGAATATTACCTCACTATGCGTAATTTTTATCGCGTAAAACGTGCCCGCATTCCATTTTCTTGCCTTATAAATGCGGTTCCAATGTGTGGGTATACAAATAAAAATAAATACGTCAATGATGCCCGAATCGCCCGTATTTGCTCTAACATAATATCAAATCAATTATTGATTGTATTTAGATCATTTTTAATACAATAAGGAGGTTCTCAATTCGACTGTATATTGTTAGTGCGTGCCATAATAACTTTTTCCGTTTGAAAATTGGTGTCTGTAATTTGGTCCCATTTAAATTTGAGCGACATCTGACTAGTAGTTTTTGAATTAGCCGTAATAATGTGCATTTACTTCGGAACAAAGCCACTTTGACATTCATTTAATCCTGTTACACGAAATATGAACAAACGAAACATAAAAACCATAGAATTGTACAAAATACCGGCACTAGATCCACGACTTCGTCCTCGAAAATATCGGTTGTCGATGTTCTATTTCACCCTTTTAGAACATTCTCAAAAACCTCACCAAGTGTTTCCCCCACTCAATAGAAATAATTATTTCCTACTTCTATGTCCACTGATAGTCGCTCACCCTAAATAAATAACCATTTTTGTTTACATAAAACGATATATCGAAATAATTAAACTGTGGTTTCTGATACCCTCGTATAAATTTTAAACATTTTTAGTATTAGAAAATTTGAATGCACAAGTAATTTATTTCTTAAATACTCATAATGGGGTACAATCGATTACAATAAACATTTATTTAGTAAACAATAAAATTAACCTGCACACTAATAAATAACATTATACGACAACACTGACTCAAACTCCTCCAGGCTTCAATTAATTTGTATCAAACATCCGCTCTTAACACGTGGCCAAGAGAATCCGTTCAGAAACAAGTTGCAATCAAAGAACGTTCCAGTACTCGTCAGAAAAGGGTCCTTTTACTCTGTATTATAAGCAAGGGGTCTAAAGAATCGATCAAATAATCGGTTTTACTTTACCCTCATTACACCATTGAAGTTATTATTCACCGACCTAACTAGTAACTAGTATTTTTATACACAGATCTATTCTATTCATTAAACCAATTACAGCTGGCCTCTATACGTTCAATAAAAGATTAGGTAACTAAGGCGACCTTGCTAATGATACACTACAACAGTCTTACCCAAAATGGGTCCTAATGAACCCAAAAATTCCCCAAAGTATTTATGAAAATGTCCTCAGGATTCTGCAAAAGTAGCAAATTAGACTGCTGCCTTAGAGATACATAATCAAGCGTTCATAGTGGGTGCTTGAGTCGATCCTAAGTGATCAATCGAGTTAACCTTAAAAGAATTAATGACATTTAAGGAATAATTTATTAATAGTATTATCTATACTAATATCATAAAGCTGAAGAGTTTGTTTTTTGATTGATTATTATTTGAACGCACTAATCTCAGTAACTACTCGTTCGAATTCAAAAATTCTGTGTTCGATAGTCCATATACTGAGGAAGGCTATAGGCTATATAACATAACGCTACAACCAATAGTAGTTCAGTTAATAACAAATGTTACAAAAACGGGACAAATGTTCCAAGGTGATACGAAGTTTGCCGCGTCTAATAGTACTTTATGAAACCCGAAACTTATTATCACCTTTCTTCTTGAGTCTATTATTGTGATTATCTACTACTAATCTCAATTATTCATCATGTTCCTTCTGGGAGTTTGAGAGTCAGTATCTTACGTCTCACTTCCTTAGCCAGCAACGCATCAATGAGGCCTTTGGTGTTTTATTTTTATTTATTTATTTGACACACCAACAGCTTACATACAATTTTTCACAAAAACTCATACATAATTACATTTTTCTGGTATGCTTGCCAATTATAGGTATGTACACCGTTCATAGATGTAGGAAAAAACATGTGCTCCTAGCAATTTAACAATATCAATTAGTATTACACGCTGTACAATTTTACTTCAATCCAGGATATCATTTGTCACGTATCATTTGTCTTAAAGAGTGTTATGAATTAACCCTGGTGTGGCCATCAGCTACACTTTCAAAGGATTACTTAATTTTGCGAAAATAAGAAGACTTTTGCGGTGTCATGGCGCAGCGGTGACAGCTAGTACTGAACTGTCATTGCTGTCAAATATATTCTTTTTCTACCCTTAAATTTTAAGTTGGAAGATATATATAGTATAAAATACTATATTGCAGTACAATGCAATGCAAAACATTTAACTTGAAAAAATACTATTTTCAACTAAAAAAATGTTGACATCCCTAGTTGGTGACCAACCCAAATGTCGGAAGTTTTTATATTGACCAAAGTCCTCCGACGTGACTTAACGACTGCTATGTACGATAACAACGGGCCGACTGCTTAACGTGCCCTCCGAAGCACGGAAACACTCAAGAAATGTTCGCCAGTAACGGTCACGCATCCAGGTACCGGCCGACAGTTGTTTAACTCTGTCGATCTCTTATCAGTAATTAAAAGGTCCTAGGTACAATAAGATTTGTCCACAAATGATTTTAATCATATAAAGTGAAAATTGTTTAACACTGAAACATAATTTCGTGATCAATTTACATGATTTTTATATAACATGCTGATAAAGTTAAATGCTCTTCTCCAAGTTAAAGCTACATAAGCTACATTTTCTAGTTATTATAGTCAATACACACCTTTACATACATATGTCGTAATGTCAAAAGTATCTACAATTTAAGATTATTCAATAGGCCGAACGACACTTGAGCGATTCGTGTGAATGTAATTAATTATCACATTTCCAACGTTCAAGCGCTGCGTTTATCTGTGTTATGATTTCTTTAGTTTTGCATGTGCGATAAAATAGCAGACGCGGTGATCACACCGTTTAGGTACCAGGCAAATGATTTGCGAAATGAGAAAAGCGGCTGCCGAACTTTGTTGGCGCCACTAGTTTGTGACATATTGTACATTTTGGTCATTTTCATTACAAAGACTAATATGTGTTCATTAAGACCGCTCTTTGACTAGTTTGTTTTTGACATAATTTATTCAGATCATAATTATATTTCACATAATTGTTACAATAAAACGATTGTAATTCGTATCAATGTAAAAAAGTGCTGAATATTTTTAGTCTATAAACAATGTACACATTAATCCTGAATATTTCAATACATAATATAATATAATTTATTGTAGTATTATTAGTGCCTCAAACTCCACTAGCGCCATCTATTCGCAGCCTTGTGCCGATTGACCATTGAGGTGTTCTAGATTAATGACCCCAATATCATGTCAGTAGACCAGGGAGGCATAAGGTGACAGAAAATGGCTCGTTTTGTAGTAGGGTAATACTGGTAGTATTTTTCTGTGGATTCCCACTGCCTAGCTTGCTTGAGTGAGACAAATGCAATCAGTGATGCTTTAATATTGCTGATATTCATTACCAACGGTGATCACGTA
>DWJN01004287.1:0-12563 GCA_018248895.1 Carystus phorcus
TGCCCGTACCACGCCAATCGGCTTCCTCTCATCCTCTCGACCACTGGTGCTACTTCCAGATTTTCTCTGATATACTCATTTCGTATTTTGTCCACCCTTGTAACTCCGTACATCCATCTCAACATAACAAAATTAACCTTATTACAGTTTTTTAAGCAATTAGCCAATAAACTAGCATACGAGCAACATGATGGTAAATGTCTGCTGTTGTACTAGGACATCAGCAACACCAAAGATATCAATACGTTGTCGGCCAAGAAGAAAGAAGTAATAAAAAAGCAAGTACTGACTGTCAAGCTCCAAGCTAGAACACGAGTAATTTGGCGACTGAAGAGAATAATAATTAAAGCCACACACACATAGCCCCACACTAGGATACCCCGTGTTGTGGGCGCCATGGAAAACACAGAAAGACAATTAAACTACACCCAGACCAAGAACAAAAATTTAAATTCATCATTTAATTTTCCGCCTCGCTGGGAATCGAACCCAGGACTCTTCGAATGGCGATCCGGCGTGGTCCAACCTCCTCAGTGATAGGATATTTAAGCTCAATGGTGGGCCATTAATGGGTCGGAGGCATGTTGATATTTCCTTTCATAATTAGAATCATTGGTTCCCAAAACTTTGACGGATGTCCCCAATAGTTACTCAGCGGAAAGATGATCAATCGGCACGCGTGTTGAATACGCATGGGATTTTAGAAATCGAAAAGATTTACATAAAACACAGACAGCCAATGGTCGGATATAGTTATTTCGTAGAATGGTTTCCTCGAAATTATTTAGTGCTGCCGGCCCGTTGGTACATTTTGTTTTATTTGGGTTTGGAGCCGTACGTGTTCTACGGTTCGTTTTGTTCTTGTTAGAATTTAACTCTGTATTATAGCAATTGTTCTAAATTTTGTCACGAACACGAGAATAAATTATATATTTGAATTCAGAACAATTACTTACCTATACTGATATTGCACATGTCACACGATGACGTCACGCCAGACCTAACGTTATCGAAGTTACTGTTTGTAAATATACATAACTACATTCCTTAGAATTTTGCCTTCTTTCTTTTATTTTTAATGTATATGCAACCTGTTTTTAATAGGTATTTTTATAATAAATAAAATATATCATATGACAAATTTAGACGCACTACAAAAATATATTTTATTATAATTTAATAAGTTAAGTACGTGTCTAAATATATTTTATGGAAAATAAATTATTTATAGACCATTCATAATGAAACTTAATGTAACGTCAGACTACATGTTGTTTCAAAAACTAGTAACGCCACCTGGTAGTAAAGTTTGGCGGCCGTATTTCCCATTTGGTTGCTTCTTAAGGGTTTATTGAAAGTAATGATATAGAAACTCGAAAATATACTTAAGATTTCGCTCTCAATACGATATTGCTTCAGCAGTAGGGCAGGCATCCGCCTACACAAAACCTTAAAAAGTTCTTATAACAGAATGCTTAAAATAATTTCCTTTGTGAACACCCTAACTTCCCACTAGGGTGCACTGATAAGGTTCATTACAAATTTTTAGGTCAAACTCTGTAAAACACTTCAGAAATTACGTCGTAATGTCGGCGACTGAGGAAATGCGGACGATGAGATGTAAAATACAAACATCTATAGACGCCATTTTGAATTTTTGCTCTAAAAACTTAATACCCTCGTTGACTAACTATCGATTTTCAGTACTATCGAGAGCCCTAAATTTAGTCATACTATCGATATTGTTTTAGTTAACTAATAGTGCAAAACTATCTCTCTCGCGCGATCGATATTTTTCTTTTCAAAATCAAATTGAACATCATTTATTCTCGTAGGTGTTTGAATATACTTGTGCAGGTATTGTTTTGATTCTACCACTACAATTATTTTGTTGTACAAATCTTAACATATAAATATGAATGTTTGTCTGTATGTCCTTTACAGACTCTGAAATGGTAGGGGATAGAGCACTGATGTCTTTAGTAAATTTGTTCAGAATTGTCTGAAGAAAGTTTTGGTATCATAATTATATCGATCGGACATACCGTTAATGAGTTACAGTCGAAAATGTTGAATGCTACTGACCAATCGGACACATGGTTGATATATTATGACTTTTCTTAAAATTTATTTATTTAGTTTAGCAAGTAGTTCAATATAAAATACAATATGTTCGAAATCAAAGTCTCTCCGCTGATCTGTTATAATTAAATTTGAAAATAAGTCTAGAACAATTCAAAAAATGCCTGTTAGATAAGTAGGTATTGCAAGTGCAATACAAAAAATCCGTTCCCACAGACCTGCAAGATACGACACAGGCGCAGGCTTATGCGCAGGTAACTACGCGCTATTCTCGGATGGTCAGTGACCATAAGAGACCTTTGCTTGGGGTGACTGTACTGCCAACAAACAAAGACCTCCTTCATCTCCCTGTACACACACAGATGCAATAAAATCGAAAGTACGTGAGAGGTCATTCGTGACTGGATCCTTTCAGCCATTTTATAATGATCCGGTTGAGTCCTTATGTATATCAGTATTATGTTTAGTGAACGAAGACTGCTTTAATTCCCTTATATCTTGTAGTTCTTTAAAATAATTTGTGCATGTAATTTTGTTTCTTTCATAAGAACATAGACTATGTATTTCTTATATTTCTATTAGGATTCTAATAGGAATGTAAGCTATAGATTAATCTTATACGTTGTTTATAACAGCATTTATTTTCACTTCATTCTAATCCATTCATTTCTCTACTTTACTTTTGGGTGGTTGAGATCACTACAAAAATATAATGGCGGAAACAGAGATTAGTGATGATTCTAAATTACATATGCTCATTACTTTGGATCGAGCAATCAATATGGTACTTACTTCTTCGTCTTCATTATAACTCTTGTAAAGTTTAGAATGATCATTTGTTTTTTTACATTAAATTAACATTAGTTTCACACACGAGTCGGGTTATCGACATGGGATGTGATGGCTCGTATGTCTACGGCTCGTTAATGAGGTGGCCGTAACAAAATATGTTAAGAGCCTACCCATCTATTATTAACGCGCCCTAACGTATATTGTTACGTTCAGAAATTGTGGGTTTGGGTAATTTTATTCTTCTACGTCGGAATTAGGTTGTTTTCGTGGTGGAAAACATTAATCGGCATGTTTTTAAATAGGGTCATCATAATGTTTATAGTATGGAAATGTTAGGATCTATAATATCTTAGGTACGCGTTACTGGACGGAAACTAATAAGAATATGATTTTACAGACATGATCCCCTTAGTTTCACGTAATATACTTCAAGTTTGATGTTTTTCTTGAACAAAACATTACATCAACAAAATCCATTATTAACATATATTGAAGAAACTACACGAAACTCATTCCCGCTAACAACAAACAGGAAGAACTCAGAGTTATTTAATATTGAAAAGTTTCCGTAAGAAGACTCTTATATGCTGTTGTATATTTTACTATGCTTTGGAAATTTTGGAGTTATCCATTCACGGAAGTTAGGAATTTAAAATATGCAAAATATTGAGATGTTTTAGGAAAATAAATTGAAAAAAAATAATAATATATAAGACGCCTATCTGTCATACTCTTTGATGATACAATCATAATAAGTTATATTTTTTTCGTGTTTCTCGACGTTAAAATTTTTTGATAGTATTTTTTTTATTTGACTAATTATTTCGTTGAGTATCGAGTTTTTCAATCTGTAAATGTTTCCATAATATATTTCAGATATAATCCAGAAATATTTTTTCTTTTAAACTCAAAACGTCTTATTAGAACTTCACATTCAATGCTCATGAAGGACAAACTAAATAATTTTTCTTAACAAATATTTTTCTATTTCTATTTCTGAACATTTTCTACATTTTGTACAGCAAAGACTCACTGTAAAATGATTTATCGTCTGATTTACTTTTAGTCGAAGTAATGCTACAGACGTTTTTATAATCTAAAAATAAACCTGAACTTTTGATAGTCACATGACCGACCGAAATTCCTAAAGAAATCGAAAAGCTAACAGCCGAATCATAGGCCGTGAGCATTATATGGACCGAAAAAACGCGTTGGCACCAACAGGGGACATTCAACCTTGGTGTTACGGGAACAAGGATGCGTTTCGATAACGCGATGATCAAGTTAAGTCTGCGAAGGTGTACTGGGATCGGTAAGTGGTTAAAAGTTGCTCGACTGGTTGGAACAGGCACGACCTGTTTCGCCCCGTTCGTTTTGTCTTATTTTTGTTTTGCAAGAGGCACTGACCACCACAACAAAGGACGCTCTTGCTTTTTTTAAAGGAGCAATGCCTTCAAGGCATGGGGCTTCGTAGAAGTTTCGAGAAATGGCTATCTTGTTGGATCTGCCTACTTCATGTGTTATGTAGATGTTTTATATTGTCTTTGTATACTTTTATATGACTATGTTCATTGAAGTACATGTAATCAATAAAATAATTTATTAGAAATTTTTATTTGTGTCCGATACTATCATTACCTTATGTAATTAACTCCTAGTTAGTCTTTATTTCATATTTAAGTATAAAGTTGTCTATAGACTCCAAGTAAGAATTAATAAATTCTATCTACGATTGAGAACATTCTGGAGAATACGGGTCCATATAGTGTACTGAATTCAGAACCTTTTCTGAAACAAGTTTAAATTCATTCTTAAGACGCACTGTAGTTTTCCATGCGGGAGATCGACCCAAAACAACTAAGCTAATATTTTTTATATTTTATAGCACGTGCGTAAAGATACGTGTATGTGCATATATCAATATTTTTCTCGGTATTGGTCTCGCGCAGGGAGCGATGTTCGCGTATACATTTATAGCATGACATCATTAATCTGAAAATATTGGCTCTGGTGGCACTCGATCACGCTTCAACGGCTTAACGGCCACAGCTGAAATATTCGTTCAGTTTACGACTGGATCAACGATAATACGTCCGAAACTTGGTGCCGATCGGGAAACAGAGTGAATATTGTTGTGTAGTCTGTTGAAAATTTCAAATTTGGAACGACAAAAGTGAATACTGTCTATGCAAGTTTTATACTTCGAACGGTACCTATCAAATAAATGATAAAGATTTTATGCGAGTGAACATTGCTGCTACAGTTTGAATTTAGAACGACTTTCTATTGAATATTGTCGTTGTATTGCTCTTTTATATTGGAAACAACGGGAAAATAATTTATAAAAATTATACGTCCTGAAGTTTAAAGCGAAATTTGGATTTCGAACATAAAATTTATGTTAAATCTGAATTCATGCGAGTGAATATTGTGGCTCAGTTGCAAATTTCAAATTTGGAACTGTATTTAATGACAATGGTTTATTGCGAGTGAATATTTGACTTATCTTGAACCGACAGTGCGGTATAATTGCATGGATTGTGGCTACGATAAACCAGAGTTTTGAATCATTGTCTCTAAATATGCTGAAATTATAATCCGTTATATACAAATACGTATGCTGTACAAAGTCCATGAAACTGTCATTGAGTTGGCTAGATGTTTCCGTTGGCTATTTTAGTTTTAATGTTATTAGTTGAGAATACTGGAGGACTAGTTTGCCATCGTCAGCCGCTAAATAGCGTTTAAAGTTTTTGTCTGAATGCAGCGTTGCAGGTGTCATCAAGATTGTTTAGTACTGGTTTGAAACCGGTCGAACATGACAGCGTATGTGAAGCACCCTAATTTACATTGGTTTTTTATGGTTCCGTTGGCCAGTGCGGAATCTTGCATGTATGTACCTTGTTATAGATAATTATTCTGTAATTATTCGTCATAAAGATGAAAATGTTAAGACGTGCTTATCTATATTTACTATATGTATAATATGAGTTCGCCTTTATTGAGATCAGATCATTATTAAATTCTATCAAGCTAAAAAGAATTCTAAATTACGTTCAAATAAGGCACCTATAATGACATTAAGATCCGAGCTTATCAATACTTGTCCCCCTTCTGTGCCCAAATCTGTTTCTGACATTGACACCGGTCCATCGGGTCTAGACCCTAATCACCTGAAAGGCGCCGAACTTCCCGTTTATTTAGAAATCCCTGATGCATTTACACCTTTTGAACTTTATCACCTCATATAGTTCTTTTCTGTTTAACTCTAATATCTCGCTCTTCATTCGCCGTAGTTGGTTAGCGTGGAATTCCTTTGTTTATAAAGTGTATTCTACACCCGTTAAAATTACTATTACGACCCCATAAATACTTCTTTACATGACTCTTATGTGAGATAAATAATTACTAAAAACTAGTGTGCTGAAAATGTTCATTTACTATTAATACGTAGGTACAAATCAAATTTTAAGGCTGATTGACATGCATCGTGAATTTTAATGCTGATATCGCTGAAATTTAATGCCATCGAGTAATCGAACTAAAATGATTGATTTGGAACAAAATTTTAACTGCATTTTTAAATTTTGGTTATGTAAATAAATTGAATGAAATAAACGTAGAAAGATAGGCATGCACCATTCATTAATCCAAGCCTTCGATCCTTAATTTGAACTTATCCTTATTTCGCGGAAAATTTAAGTTACTTGTATTGAATAACTGGATTCTTCACATCCATTATAATCCCTATGTTTCTTCTGCTTTGTGATAGTTCTTTACTTATTCTTTACTGTTGTTATTCGTAGCCTTCTTTATCTTCATATTCAGTTTCAGTGTCAGAGAGCTAGATAGTAGTGGTTTGCTATCGTTTGGTTATATCTTAGTTATCTCGAAAATCGTTTGCCACCATTGAACACTTGTCATATGTTATAAAATATTTGAGCTTCAGAGGAACGCTTTTTGAGAAGCAATCGCTTTTGAACAATCGAGCTTCAATATTTTCATATTTGCCTTTATCAAACATAGTCAAAGAAAATAAATTCAACGGTAGTCGAGCAAACGAACCAGGTTGCAAATTGAAACCTTCGTGTGCTGGTTTATATCTGTATAGAATATCGATATATATAATACGTTACCTTCGCTTTGTATTTAACTATACTTCTAAACGATTGGATCGATCTGAATGTTTTTTTTATATTATGTCAATTTGAGTGGACACGAGAAATGCTTAGCTTTTTTAATTCGATATGATAGAAAATTGGATTTATTTAATCCTTTCCTATATCATTCCTTACTTATATATGCTCCTACCTACACTAACTGCTGATAAACTAGTTTCTTTTTATTCATGCACCTTACCCTGTTTCAAATCTATTCACTTTATTAATTTTATAGGTTGTCTAGAAAAAATCGCTACTTGAGTCATAAGATCGCCTTTTGTTGTCATTTTGAATTCATCTTTGTTGTATGGGAATCAATTTTATTGTACACATACATAATAGGAAGATTAGAATATACCATTAACTGCAGGAGAACATTAACCAAACATAATAGTATATACTCGTATTTAGCCTTTGAACCAAAGTGAACCGATTTGATTGAGCCCCTAATATCGGATTAGGCCTCGGTGATAATTGGTATATCTATTGTTATTGTTGAACCAGTATTGGGTTTATTAAAGGAGACGAATACTGAATGTGTGATGATTACTAACGTAATAGAATTCTGGACTCTAATTAACCTTAATCGTTTACGTGTGTGTAATTCTGAAGTTGTATTTGATGGACTTTCTAATTTAAGAATATTTGATTGGAATATTTCACCTATCGAATATATTGAAATAAATGCTTTAATAATCGGTTTGGTTAAAGGTTCACGAAGCGAAGTATGGGCATTAACTATATAGTATGCTATATGTATAAATATAGATTTATAATATTTTGTCCGTATGTATGTCCCTGAGTTACTCGTAAGGAGTTGGAACGATTGTGATGGAATATTTTATTGTGCACTAACGTCTGCTCAAATCGCTAAGTCTTATATAAAATTACAAAACACAGAAAATGCGGAAGCTGAGTTTTTATACATACATATATATGTAAAACTACGCAATATGTTACAAATTACGAAGTCAAACATCGTGTGATATTATTTTATTAATAATGCATTTTAAAGTAGGACATCTAGTCTGGTTTGGCAGTGGCTATATCTCAGTTCAGTACAGCGCCATCTGTTGTTGAGTAGCGAACTCGTCACACTTCCAATTTCGTCAATTATTCTTATATCTCTCTGTTCTAGAACATGACATTACCGCATTTATTTAACACTAGAATCTAAAATTGAATTTGCAGTATATCTATTAAAGACAATATGCTTATATTAATGATAAATTTGTTACAAATGATTATTTGCGTATGCGCAGGGTACGAATCACAGCTGCATGCAATGCAGTCAACGTATAATACGACGATCTAAAAAAGATCTCGATGAAATGACTTATGGTTTTAATACAAAAATCGGTGGACCGCGCGCGTAAGATAAAAAAGGAATTCAAACTGACTGAAGCCGCGTTCCACGTAGTCGTGTAGATATTTATTTATCTATTTATAGGACCAAGTGTCGGAACCATAGATCTACGAGGAGAAAGAGATGGAGTGTAGCAAAATAATGCGATATAAATAGACGACCTTAACTTTGGTGACAGTATGTATACAAGATTGACATAGACCAGTATACAATTTTCCCAAGTTTGATTGACATAGACTTTATTTCTTGTATTAGTAGCAAGAGATGTTTGTCAAATCTCAATGCCCGCGAGTTTGTTAGATGTTATTTATTAATGACCATGTTATTACCACATATCATCCCCGCAAAAATAAATAATGACACACTTGAATTAGATTCTACTAATATTATAAATGTGAAAGTTAGTATGTTTGTTTGTTTGTTACTCCTTCACGCAAAAACTGCCGAACCGAATTTCATGAAATTTGGCACACATATAGAGGATAACTTGGATTAGCACATTCGATAGTTTGTATCCCGGAAATCCCGCGGGATCGGGAGTTACGCGGACGGAAGTCCCGGGCGGCCACTAGTTACTTTATAAAGTTCTCTTTTCACAATGAAATGAATGATAAAATTAAATTTCAACATCTGAGATTTATGAAAAGTGCAATTTTTATTAACATAAAAGATACTTGAACATATTTAATCAGTTTGTTTTACTTTAACAAATAACCATAATATGACAATTTATACTTTTGTTCACTAACTATCAGACATCTATACAGACATTTACTATTGACTACTAATAATAAATAACTTTGAAAGTAATATTACATAGTGTAAGTACGTATAATGTTAGTAAAATTATCGTAATAGAATTTAACTTTCGTTGAGCTGTAAATTTTTAAGACGAAATAATTTAACTTTGTTTTTAGACTTGTCGTTTATTTGTCTTCAAACCATCTCTTTAAGCTCATTCATCTATGGCTGGAGCATTACTTGTGAACATATTGCGGTGTTTACGTTGTATATTTCTGGAGCCGACCGTGTGTTCCGCCACGTGTGGGCTCTGCCGTCTGCCACTGTACCAAAACGAAGACCTTTGACTTTTTTTTGGCCGTTCACACAAACTTTGCTTTTTTTCGGCTGCACAAAGTCGCGGCCTTTGCATTCTCTTTTTTTTATCTTTTGGCGTGTTTCTGGTTTAAAATTCAGATTTCGAATTCTTTGATGTTTCATGCGGTGATGTTATTATATCTTCAGGGTCGAGACAATTTCGTTCCATTTCTGAATCTTTGAATATGTTTTAAAAGAAACTATAGAGATGGAATACAACTGAAAATCGTCCGTAATACGTTTGTCTAAGCGTCACTTCACTTTGACAACACAAACATAAACAATGAATACCTTATTTTCTCTAATGAATGTATTTGTAATACATATTATCGATTAAAATAGTTTTATGCACATCTACATGCAAATTTTAGCAATGACAAATTTCACTCGTACATGCTTTATTCTTGTTATGTGTTACAAAGATTTCTTCACGTATTGATACATAGATAGGCTTTGCTTACGTTGAAGCCCTTATATAAATATAAAATATAAATAAAAGTATTCTACACACTTTTAAATACCTCTAAGAATTTGTGTACAAAGCTTCATAATAACCGGTTGAATAGGTTTAGTGTGGGAGCGTAACAAACAAACGTACGTTCACATTTATACATAGGATACCAGCTGATTCGGCAAATTTTATCTTGCGACCCAAAAACATTTTCGAATGAATGAATTATGAATCTCAACGATTTTCAAATTAACTTGAACAGAAAACAATCTTCTTCAAAATCGGTGCAATCGTTTAAGAGTTCAGTGAATTAAACGAACAAAGATATTTATAAAAATATTGAATATATTACTTAATAGAAATACTGCATTTTCCTTTTATAAAACTAATATCTTCCACTAAAAAGATAAAATCCACTGAGTGCAAGTAATTCTATTATTATTCAATTATTCGTTCAAAGGAGCTAGTTAACTTGTGATTCATACTAAACTGTTTATACAAAAACTAAATTACTTTATACTCTGTTTCTTTTTCTTTTTATGAAAAGGCTATTTCAAACTGAGAGATTAATTTGTTCACTTAAAATTGCAACAAATACAGAAAAATATGTTGCGGATTATGAATTGAGATTTTCTTTAACATGCCGGAGCTTTTCAATAAAACTTATATGGGTTTATAAGTGTGCCGTTTCTTTTAACTAAAAGTCTTACACTTCAATCTTTTACCTTATATTTGGTATATTTTTCTCAAACTTAAATGATTTATTTGATGTAGGTATTTGTAAATCTATTACGTTATTTTGTTTGCTTTGTTTTTTCTCATCTTTTATTTCTTGTAGATATTTATAAATACACTTATGAACGTCGAGTATTTTTTATTTTACCACTATTTCAGAAATGGTTCTTATAAAGCGAATAAGAGTCATCCGTATACTTTCCGTCCAAGGTCTTAATCATAAAAATGATACGTTTAAAGCCAAGTAAAATATGTAAATATAAAAAAATAAAAAATTGCTTCGTTGACATCGTGACGAAACCTTACATCTCTCAGAGGTAGTTTGACATCTCAATATATTAGGGAGCCTTTATAACGAGAACCCAAAACGATGTTCTTTCATTTTGTCCATTTGGCTGTATGTTTGTGCACGCTAATCTTAGAAACGGCTTATCCGATTTGAATGCAGTTTTCAGGATTATATTATGATATGCTTTACTTAGCATTTAGTGTTTTTTTTATCTAAATCGGTTATCACAATCGGTCAATACAATGTCTGCTGGGTCAACTAATGTTAACATTATAAATTTAGGATTTATTTTATTTATTTATTTCAATTTTATATCGGATAACAAGACCCATAATATAAATACCTTACAGACTAACATGCATATTAAACTATTCGTTCTATTATATCTAAATCACTTTTTTTCTGCGAAGTGAGGCGCATAAAATAAATGGTTTCTTTTCTTTTTTCACTTCCAGTGGCTTCTGGTGGTTGTCGTCGTCCAGGGAACTTCCTAAAAACGACTTAAACCACAGCACCTCGTTCAAGAATTTAGTAGCAGTATAATACAAGTTTAATTAAAATAGTTGTACTAACTCATTGTGTATTATCGTTCCAGGTACAGCCGGTTCACTGAAACCGTTTGTTTATTCTCCCTTCGTTTACACTTGCGTAAGTTACAATATTAATATTTCAATATCTATGTAGTTTTGGCCTTTATAAACAACGTAAGCTGTTTCGGAGCTAAAACAAGATTGTATTGTGTAACACTTTATAAGTAAACTACGATGTTTTGAACCAGTTATTAAAGTAAAAGTTTTATGCGAACCATTTTTGTTTTTCCTATAAAATCATTTGAAAATACTGCTAATTAATTAACTTTTAACAGATATAGCATTTCTGTAATATATATTCCGGGTTGAAAGTTTTTTTTGAGAACTTGGAATGAAAAAGTGTTTAATGTAAGATTGTTTTGTTATTTTAGAGACCAAACATATTTTATAGATATTATTGTGTTTGCGAAATACACAGAAACCAAAGAACATATTAAAATAAGATGACTTTCGTCTACCTTTTTAACCCTTTAAAGGAATCTTATTTCCGCGGGATAACTAATATCGATTGGTAAATTGAAATTTTTCTAAAAAGATTTTATTTTTTTTATTTTGTATAAATTAATGCTTGACGTCAACCACACGATTTGCAATTAATAAACCGACTTCAACAAAAGGAAGAAGGTTCTCAATTCATTTATATTTATTTTCATTTATATTACTTGATAACTTTTTACTGGGTGTACCTTTTAGGATAATTCTTTTTATATTCAAAAGTTTGGTGCTCATCGTCTAGTCCCATATAATTTTACGCGACATCTGATAAGTACTTTCTGATTTATCCCTGTTAATGTCCATTCATTGATGTCTATGACTTCGGTATCAGAATATTAATAATAATAATAATTTTATGAGGCGAATGTGAATGGAAATGCTGGAAGAGGAAGACCACGAAGGACCTTTTACAATCAATTAGAAGACGCCCTAAAGAAAGGTCAAGTGAGAAGCTTCCTCAACCGGCGAGCATGTATGAAAAGAGTGATGAAAGTTGAGGAAGCGA
>DWJN01004288.1:0-12563 GCA_018248895.1 Carystus phorcus
TTATGCACGTCATTTTTTAATTCTACCACCGTTTCGGAAAGGTGCTTTTACATCGAGGAGAAGAAACGGCGAAAGAACAAACAAAACATATTATCAAAATACGCTCCCCTGAGTATAAAATAGAGATAAGAAATGCCGCATCTGCGGTGGCCAGGTGTGTGGCGCGGAGCAGATCCCGAGGATGGCTCCGGAGTGAGTTAGTGCGGGCTCGAGGCCTGCGTTCGATTCCCGGTATGATTTACGGTCAGAGCGGCTACTGTTTTACTTCAGGGTTACGTCAGGGGCGACACCGGGAGAAGTTTAATTTATAGCCAGGGAAAGAACACTCATTGATTTTATTATAACTGAAATGTTCGAACCGGCGATCAACAACTCAGGTGTGCAAACTTAGTGTCTCCCTTGAGGTATTTACTAGAAGGTTACAGTTGAAATGGGGATTTGCAACAACGAAATTTTATGGACCATCGGTACAAGTGGCCAATTCCTGGTCCCCCACAAACCGTTCCTAACAGCTAACTTAACCCTTATACATACCACAACGGAGATCCTCATTTATCTAATTAAGTAAGTAGTTACAACGGAACTGAGCGGATTCTGTTCCCCGTGTTAGTTAAAGTAAACTCCTATTGTTAGTTGATGTGTAAGTTCGTAAAACAAGGATTTAATTTAACTGCATCCATTTTATTTGTAGTTGAAAAGTTTAATAAAATCCCGGGGGCCGCGGGGCGTTTATTTTTCAATTAGGCATGTGGACACGTTGTTGTTAGTTTAGTGTCCGACTGGTTAGACAAGTTACGTCGCATATACCTGCAGTTTATTTACACGGTGGTCGAAATGTTAAATATTTAAAGAGACTCTCCTCTGTGCAACTGTCCGTGTGGACACATGCAAATGCACATACTGTATTGTGAACCCTTACAGCCGTAACAGTTAGTAACAAAATGTTGGTATAAATTATTTTATTTATTTCATTTATTCCTCCGTTTTTCGTCATTGTGATTTATGTATCTATGCATATAATAAGATTGTTACTGATCGCTGTCTATACTTACATGGCAAAGATATGTATTTAAAATTTCATGATGAAGACGCTTTATATTTATTGTATGTTTGTATGTTTGTGCACGCTAATCTCAGAAACGGCTTATTGGACTTGAACGCAGTTTTTAGGATTACATTGTAATGGACTTCACTGAACATTTAGCGTTGTTTTTTTTTTAAGTTGGTTATATATGTTGCAGAACAACTTCTGCTAGGTCAACTCTTGCGTAATAATTAAAAAAAAGGAATATGTTTACTATTTTGTAACTCGAAAAAGATTTTTCTCCGCCAGTTAATTCCAACCCATTCCGCAATATCGTCCACAGTTCCGGCTAATCCACCGAACGTATTCATAACTAAACGCGGGGCCATTGTTTCGCGCATCGGATCCTCTATCGTAATAGGATCGCCGAGTTGACCGAACATTGCTCGCTACATTTGCCTTACGTCTAAGTCATCTAACACCACTTTCATTCACCCCGATCAAGCAAAACTCGACTGTATACAAACCAGCGTAAGAGTTCCAAGTAGCATCATAAGATCTCTAAATTTGCGTCGACATTATAAGTAACACAATATTAAATTGAGAAAAGATTGAACGATAATAACTCTTACGGAGATTTAAATAAAGGTGACGCAGTGTGCAGTAACAGTTGGTAATAAGCAATGTCATCTTCGTCATTTTCGCGGCACATTATCGTCTATATCGTATGTCGACAGACACGACCTCTCTTTCGTAAGGAGTTTTGTTAAACTTAGACGTGATATTGAGCTGATCGATCGAAAACGTAGTTTTAATGTTAGAAAAAGTATAATAGACAATATATTTTTTGTACGTTTCCTTCTAGGTCAATTTCAATCAGATTTTTTTGTAAAAACATTGCTTATGTTTGACCTTAAAAGACGTTAAGTCTTAAGTGAGCTATATGAGAACTTACATTCAGGTTAGACACTAAACTGTCCATTTGTGTAAATATTACTACATTTATATAGTCTGTATCACGATTTCTAAGTCAGTTGGCGACAAACAAAAACTTCCCACATAATGGTAAGTGGTTATTGTTGGGCGTGGATATCAGCAACGCTAAAGCCATCATCGATGAGCCGAGATCGGCCAAGAAAGAAGCCAGAAGACTGAAAGTACTAAGTCTCAAGTACACAGAACACGACAACTCGAGCCAGCGAGTGGTAGTTAAACTTAACAAAACGCGGATTCCCACATTTACTTAATGTTTCCCTTTCACTTAATTATCTGATCACAAAAAAGAAAGTTCTCAATACATCTGTATTTTTTCTTATATTTTTATATGTATAAATTTTTACTTAACCGTGTGTGTACCAATTTGGATGGTTCTTTTTTTTAAATACGTGTTTTTTGGTTTTTAACTATAATATTTTTAGTCACATCTTTAAAAAAACTTATATCATAATATTAATTACTTCTAATTTAAGTTAACTGGGTATTTCATCCAAGGAAGACAGATCCTCGTAAGGATATCGGTATTCGGATTCTTTCATATTATTACATTGTCATCGGATCTTAATAAGAATGCAAAGTTTCCGTTACATACATATTTTATAACATGCATACGACTGAAGCTAACAAAAACATGTAAATAATGTACTGGTGTCGCATGTTGGCATTATTACTGCGTCTTGCGTCTTCAGTTTACAATAAAGTAAAGTAACATTTATCCACACTTTCTTCGAATGAAAAAAAAGATACACACACATTATAATCATTATTTGTTGTAATATAATAAAAGAATATCAGGAATATTTTATTATTTATCAATGTAAAATACATTTTTTGTAAATAGTCTAGATTAAAATTAACAAGCATTTAAATGAAATAAAACACACTTCCTCCTGTCCAGCAGTGGGCGTGAACAGCTGCGACACAGTTTACTTTTGCAATTGTTTACGGACATTAGGATTGTTACAGTGTTATTTGTTCAATAAAATCTCTTTAAATGTCTTCCTTTACTTGTCGATGTCTAGATCGTATGCAAATTGTTTCTGAATGCCTTCTCCCCCTATTTAAATCAAACTGAAAGGGAAGATAAATTGTGCATTACACGGCGCACATAAGATGTACCTACTCAAAATACAACTTAAACATTTTTTTATTGATAACTGACTTTAATTTGTGGTGATGATAAATCGATTCCAGCTTACATCGACCATACTACAAAAAGTTTGAGAAGCCCAAATCTTAGTCATTGATTATCACTTAAATTGCGTCAGTTCAAGTGTGAAATTATGCATAATTGTGAATTCCGCTCACCCTCAATAAGGGGAAGTGTCAACCCTATGAAGGCATTCTGATATTTACTATATAGAAATGGTTTTAAGTGGTTGGCAACATCTTGGATACAGTTATAGTAGCGGAATATTATGGGCGCTATATATATAGGCGCTAACAAATCTTGAGCCCCTAATAGCTTGAGCACTTGTAGCCCTTTACACATCTTCAAACTTCATTAATACAAACATTACTTACCTTTTCAGACTTCTTTGCGATAAATCCAAATAAAACGAGAGATTTAGTCTTCCGAGATGTGCATTATACTATATTATAGGTTGGAAAACAGTATAGTAAAATATTATGATCTCGTCGCCTCACCACAACCGGTAGATGGCTTCAGAGGGAGTACAAATGGGTGAAAATCCCACATTTATCATACTGTCTACAAGAAGCTAAGTATCTTTTGAAGATTTCCCCTCGACCATAATAAAGACACGGCTCCTTTCATCAAGAACGCCCACGGTCATAACGCCAGCACGCTAAGCAAAGGCGGTTCACACACTTCACAGGCCTTCAACGTCATTAGTGAAAGTTCTCAGGCAAACGGATTTCCCCGGAGTTTTCCTTTACAGTAAAAACAAAAAATTTTACCGCACACATACGTTACATGTCTATAAATTATACTTGCTGTGCAGTCAACCCGCATCTCTGGCGTGCCGTGACAATTTATTTAACATACTTTTATTAGGCCTAGCTCTAACTGAGTCAATAACCTATGAACCTGATTTTAACTCATTTCGACTCACTTCTAGTTGCAGTAACTTTATTAAATTTGGCAAGTATATGTAGATGAAGAATTTGGCAGACGACACAGTACATAATATGGTTCCACCGAGCTGGTCTGACAATGGAGTTCTGATGCGGGAGTTGCAATCTCGGAATACCTACTTGTAAACTCATCGTGTTTGGGCTCATAGAATAGATTTGTATATTTAATCGGGTGATGAAAATGTGATGAAGAATCTGGGAAGTGCCCGACGGAAACCTGACTGTACCTGACCTGCACTTTTTAAAATTACAAACGATTGTTTCATGTTTCAAATGTCCATTTCGCTAATCAAATCAGGAAAATGTGTTGAATAGAATGAAATTAGCTTAACTGGGTTATTGTGCAATTTCAAAGTGACCCGCTAATTCCTATTATAAATGTGAAATTTGATTTTCAAAATAATCCAATAACAGCACAATACGTTGTTTGCATAAACAGGGAGATAGCCAGTATTACGAACTGCCTAAATAATAATGACAGCGGACATGAAATATTGAGCGTCACAAAATATCTTGCAATTATTTTATTAGCAATGTAAATGACGTCGTGTTTACTGCCGCAACAATATTTCCCAAAAATAAATTGCAAACTAAACGAAGAATTATCAGTTTTATCTATGGTAAACACGGTACTATGGTTACGGAATATAAGACCGTTAGGAAGTATATTCTATTGAATATACTCATTTTATTGAAAGAAAGTCTGCAACTAAACGAGCTAATGTCTTAGAAAAGTTATCACCAAAAATATCCAAATCAGGTATGACAATTAGGTGTTGATTCGAACTAATAAATAATCTTAAGTATCTTAAGTACGGATTGTTCCAGCCATGAAGAACAGCTTCTTGACATTTGAATTTAAGTGATGCAGATCTGAATTATTGTGGCCCTATTTTGCCTATTTTAAACCCTTAACAGAACCTACAGAGTTCACGACAACTTTAACCATCCGTCGCACATAACTTCTATAGAAACGTGGAGAACGTAGATTGTATTCAGATTTGTTGTTAAGCGCAGAATATCGCGTGCAGGGTGCTATTGCGAACTGCGGGCGGGAACTGCGCTATCAAAACTTAAATTTGTCGGCCATTAGCGAACCGCGCGCCATTTCCATTAATCCTCGTATCGTAATCAGGTCTAACTCGCGCCGAGCTTGCTCGTGCAGCGCTGCCGTTAGCGAGTGTTAAGTCACTTTAATGTTTGAATATAACAAGGTTTAATATACTTTTGTTACCGTACCGGAATTAAGCTATTGGAGCGTCATAGCTTCAGAAATGTAACTAAACTTTGGTTATTAAGGATGATTATCGACTAAATTGCTCTCAGTCGGTGTAAAAATAACATCACAGCTGGCACCCACCTCACCCACGCTAATTGTGTATCTAAGAACACTGAACAGCTAAATTATACATAAATGTACAGAACACATTGTATTTCAAACTGAAAACTCAAAAAAATGATAAGGTTATTATAACTTATGAATAGGTAAATGTTAAGTTGATTTTACGACAAGTCTACGTTAAAAAATAATATGTACAATATTATGTAAATGTTAAAGAGAGGTCGGTAGTATTATATTTGAGGTGCGGAAGATTTGCGAGTGCACTCCCTTGTGAGTTGCGGAGGAGTCGCGGATCAATTCCTCGCACGCTCGAGCCCAAACCCCACTATCTCACATTGGCATTTACGCCGGAAGGGACGAATTACACGGGGCGCCCATTTCGTCAATAATTACTGAGTAAAGCCACAAATTATTCTGCGGCAGTGCGCGGGGTATTGTAATGAAACACGCATGTTTCTGAGCATCAGCAGAAGTCTATCAGTGCAATATGAAGTATGTGTACAGAGATTGTTAACTGAAAACTGGCTAATTCTACAATGTCTTAAACATTGATAACTAATCTACTATTTCAACAACAAGGTAAAAAAGAAGCGTTTTATGTAAGTTCTCAAGAAAAGTCGTTATTCAAGGTCACGTGGACTACATGCTCGATTTCCTCTTTATCAATTAAAAATAATGAAAAACAATATGTTAAACCCTACCCTTTTGAAACGCAACATTAAATATACATGTCTGTGTAGTAAAATAGCCCATTGAAGTTACGTTACCTAGAGAAAAATCTCTTGTTCCGCTATCCGCGCTCCCAGGACGGCGGTAACTCAGCCACGTGACGCGGAACCAATCCCATTCTCTCGAAGCACCTCACCTGCAACAAAACAAACACATTTTTTAAGAAATGGCATAGCAGGTGGCACTTTGTGAGTTTTCTACCTTCGTGACTAAGCGTCATGCATATTGCTCATCTTGTCATCAATCATAAAGGTATTTAACGTGTGTTAGTTGCACCGGAACGGAGTTGCTTTGCACCATTCGATAGCTAGTACAAAAAGATTAAACATTTATATTAAAATAGGATGCATTATCACCAGTAAGTGTTCTATTTGTGAGACCCTGCATAGCAGTATTATGAAAATCAAACCTCACAACATCTTGAATATTTACAAGTCCTTGATATTAATCCACTTTTGTTTTAAGTACTATTAGATAATATGTCAAAAGTTAAATCATTTTTCCAAACTTTTTATTGTTTGTGCATACATATCGATTTGTACACAAGAAAATGACGCAAAATTTTAATAATTCGATATTTGAATGTGCACACAATTTTCGGGAAGTGCTCTTTCGTCAGTATCAGTGTGGCGAGGTGTTCAGCAAACACTTGCCAAACCGTGCTAAAACTGTTTGCACATCCTTCCTTTCCTTTTTGAAATTCACACTTCCCACGAATCCCCTTCGCATCTCAGCGGTCCCGGGGCGGTCGTAAATCAGCAGTGGGACCCGGAGCCAATCGCCTTCGACGCCGCAAGCACCTCCGACCACTCACTCGCTCGCTGATTGAGGATTCATTCGCAGTACTGAGACTCAGACAAATTTTATTATAAATATAATTGTGTTTTGGTTAGTACCCATGGAAAATGAAACTGTTTCGGATGATTTCATTTTAACTAAAGTTTGAAATTGTAGTTAAACATTTGAAAGAAAACTATAAAAATATTCCAAACAACCATCTATTCCCCATCGTCCACGGGGATTGTGATGTCGCACAAAGGAACCAAGATATTTTAATTATACTTTTCTCGGCCGGAAAGGCCTTTGCTTTTAATAATAAGTATTGACAGCTGTGACCGCTCCCATTATCATCCGGCGACTCGTCTTTTGTTGTCTAGTTACATCAAAAACTATCACGGTACAAAATAGGAATCAAACCAGAAAAGATAAAGGTCCAAAATTCACCGCAACACGTCCAGCCCGACAATACCGGGTAGTAGTTTGTTAAAAACTTCATGTTGTCGATCTCACTGTCAATAGTTTTACATCACGTGTACGCAGTAATAAATATACGGAGATAGTGACACGCCCACATTGCGGGCGACGGCGCAAATAATGTAGCAATTCGACAATATTTGCAGATTTTAATCTTTTAAGTCAATATTATAACAGAGAAGTGACGAACTATGTAAAAACTGGCTTCTTTTGCCACATTCTTCTGCGGAGTAGAGTGATAGAGCATAGCGTACAACTTCTAGCAAAATGTTCTTCATACGTGTAAATTGCTATTAAGACTAGGCCGAAATGACCTTCACGTCCTAATTGAAGACTGAATAGTAATGTAGCAAGTAAACGATGACGGTAACTGAGAATATCGCAGGTACATAAACACAAAACAACAGATTGCACTAGAGTAGACAACAGAAGCAAAAAGAGGATGAAATAAACTGGTGTGACATCGTTCATATAACAGTAGTCAGAAGTGGACGATAATCATTCATGAAAATGTATCCTTTCAACGACTAGATAGTACTTATATTATTATTATTATTGCTAAGTCATGTCTTATCACTTCTAATAACATTTCAATCCATCCTTGTAGCTATTATATCATTCGATTTATTTAGGAACACTTTCAATATCGCTATCACGTTAATGCTTACGATAATGGCCGGGGAGCGCTTAATGACGTCACAATCTGTACATCACATCGCGGAAATAAACGTAAAGCGAGTTTTAATCGGGAATTGAGATCGTAATACCTTATATTTAGACGTCTATAGACAGTTTAACCTTTTTTACTTTATTTTCAACTCAACGAGTCGTACAATGGCAACACGGACATCATTGTAATGTTAAGCAATTTAAGCCGCGATCCCCGTTACTGTTGAATGGTTGACCGTTAATTTTCAATTATATCCATTGCCATCATGCTTAAATACTTTGAGTTCTCTCGAGGTAAAATTCAGTTTATTTCGCCATTTATTCCCTCCAATACAAAATACTAGCACCAGTGGTCGAAAAGATGAGATAAAGCCGATTGGCATGGTACGGGCATGTAATGCGGAGAGATGAGAGTCATATTACGAAGAGAGTACTAGATTTGAAAGTGGACGGATATATGGGTAGAGGAAGGCCGAAGAAAAGATGGATGGATTGTGTGAGGAATGACATGTCTATGAAAGGAGTAAGTGCGGAGCTGACGAAGGGCAGAGATGAATGGAAGAAGAAGATACATATACTGCGCCGACCCCAAGTAATGGGATATGGACCGGGAGATGATGAGTATGTATCTAGGCAGCATTTCTCGGTCATTTAATCTCAGTCGTCACTTTTTTACGTACAAACAACAAACAACAAACACGTGTTACTTTTACGTGGAAACAAGCAGATCAGCCACCTGATGGTAAATAGTCACAATTCCCAATGGACATGAGCAGCACCAAAGACCCGATGCCAGAACAAACGTGAAGCTAACAATGCAGCATCTACCGCTTCTTACGACTCTGACCTTGGAGTATGAGATGAGGTCTGTAGTCCAGGCCGCGCCAATATCGATAAAACTCACCAGCCTTACCGTTACATTGTAATTGTTCGGGTATTTTACCCGAACTACGCAGACGTTAGTTTCGTTCAGAAGTCGTTTGGATACGATAACCCCTGCTTTTATAATTGTATACGAAATTTATAATATTTTTCAGTACTGCTTGACACACTGGACCTGAAAACCAGCTGCCGTGGTGCCTTTTGCGGTGGATGGCCCATTTTCGACAAGAATATTGTACCGGTGGCATACTTTGGAAAAAGTACAGTAATAAAATATTTATCATATTCTTAGAAACTTGTACTTTAGTTACTGTAATACTCATGGCCAAACTTATCGTCATTCTTTCAAAGCACTCATAGTAAACAGACAGTGACAGACCAAAACGCGACAAACCTCATCGGAGATACGAAACGTCAAAAAAGATTTACCTCGCAGCGCATTCCCCGTTCTGTATATTTAGGCACCGGCGGCTTTGAATAGTGGTTTAACAATAATAGTCTGGCCGTAAAAGCCGCCGCTTGTCAAAAAGCAAGCCATCAAATATGAACAAAAGCCACGTCACACAACCCGTATACCACCTGCCGGCTTTGTGGATATTTGATATTCACTTACGTAGAGCTCTGCGGGCTTCCCGCACACGCCCCACACGTGTACTGGGCAACTGGTAACTGTGTATTAGCGCAAAAACAGTCGAAGAAGATGAATCCGCAGCTACGACATCTCAAACATTTCGCAGTCGACGCGGAAATGGATGGACCTCTAAATCCTCTCGTTTGCCTCCAACCCATTAATGGCTCACTAATGAGCACGAATCACCTATCATCACTGAGGTGATCTAGAGCGTACTCCAAACCACTGAAATAAAAACATCTTAAACAATAATATATTGTTAAAAATGTAAATAATGTTTCTAAGAGGTCACGCAGTAATAATTGACGGCTGTACTAAGGGTGCATTTTCATTCATACGAGTGGAAGAAACTGAGAAAACTGCAATAATGAGGCCGACTGCTTAAATGTAGCAGTCGTTGGCGCACGTCGCCAGTGAGCGTATGCGTGTTCACATATAAAATACTAGCATTTATTGCAATTGTCATGGCTCCCTTGATATGTAGTTGGTAGTGACCTGTGAAACCAAAGGTGCCGGGTTAATTCTCGGTCGGGAAACACATTTGAGAAACAAATAAACGTTTAATTGTTACTTTATCTACAATAATTATATAGTACTTAACATATTTTAATGAAAATGCTCGTATTAACTTCGTGACTATAGTTGTCCAAAGCCGAAAATATACGCTTTGAAACGGTCAGATTATTACCGGAAATTTGAGATTTACTTTAATATTATAATAAGTAAACTTTGTCTAACTAACCTATAAAGTAATATTTGTCTGACATTATTCTTCATATATCCTATAACATATAATTTCGGGTAATATAATTAACTCTAGTTGCCCTCGCTCCGTAATATATGTAAATCCGTGATGAATCATTACCGCAAGCTTAAATGTACCGGAATAATAGACGACGAAAGTAAAATTAAAGCAGAAACAAATAGACGTTCCATCGTCTCGGGAGTCCATACGGAGGGTGCGAGAGTCGCCATCTATCGATTGAACTAGTGTTGTCGCCTCAATTCCGACGTACAAAATGACGATCCCATTACACAATTAGCGTCGTTAATGCGCGATTGTAGGCGATAATTGCGCGCCACGTGTCGGCTTCCACGCAAATTTGCGTTCATTTGCCCGCATTACCAGAACACCGGGGCTTTAGGGACAGGTAAACCTTAGTTGAGTTCGATTGGATACTTATAACATAAATGCATTCTGCTGTATACGTGACGAGGAAGACGGTATATAGGCACTGGAAAACTGATTCGTTTAATATACAAACATTTCGGAGCAATAGTAACAAAACATACTGAAAGGCCAATAACAATTCGTGGTACAGATTAGAATATTTGTACAATAAAATACTTCCAGCAACTATACATGGTCTTAAATGAATCATTTCTAGACCGCTATTATTACATCAGGGTTGCTACTCGTGGTGATGTTACTCATGTCCTTGGATGATGATGACCTAATGCTCACCTAATGGTGGTAGTTAACCATAGTGGAAGTATTAACAAGTGGCGATTGTTATGAAGAGTAATCCAAAAATGAGTAGAGGTTGAAAGGATCATTTAAACATAGAACCGCATAACAATAAATCTTCGACGGCGGAAATGTACCGCAGCTCGCGACACGGCCGCCACTATTGTGGTCTCGACTACACCACTGTTTTATTGTTCCTGTGAGAAGTTTGAATAATATTTGGGAGTCAAATTAATCCCAACAAAGTTTTGGACACAAGACAAGTCAAAACAAGACTCGGAAATTACTAGGCATGGATACAATTGTTTCACTACGTGATAGTTTATAGTGGATTTTTATTTTTTTATGTAAATAGCCGATAAACAAGCAGCTGAACGACTCGACGTGGCGGTTAATGGTCACCGCCGCCAATGGGACAACACATTCAACACCGATGAGTTGTCGGCCGAGAAAGAAGAGAAGCCTCACTCAAGCCTCCAACCTACGACAAGACCTATGGAGGCTGACTCAAACAAAAGATTGGTTGCTAGTCAGTCACACTTCATACTAATAATATTAATGACGTAATAACAATATTGAAAATATAATCATAAGATGATGTCCTACCACCTCGCTTACGACACGATTGTATACATGGAATTGAGGTATGTATCCTAGGCCGCCCCAATATGTAGTTTTGTTTAAGACATTAAAATTATATTTATTCTATCTGTAGGAATGACATGGAACCCTTTAGTTGCGCAGTTCAGACAACTTTATCACCTTTCGAAAAATAAAAGTAATTTAACAATGAACGTCATAGGTGGATTAGCTAGTGATTATATTTACACTAAATATGTAATGTGATTACTTTGTTATTGTAAAATTCGTTTTGTAGTATTTTAGGAAGCTATAATATAAGGGACAAACTGACGAGGTACGCACGACGAAGAAACGGGCAGGTCTTTAAACAAGATAAATGACTGCGTTAAGTTTGGGCCTAGTTCCGCCGTCAGTTCCGCTTACTTCTAAAGTTCCAGGGGAGTTTCGAGGGTACTTTTTGCAGACCTGTCCACACGAATTAGACTTTGAAAGACATTTAGAAACAACTAGTTTAGCGAGTTCACTAACTCCGTTTGCTTCAAAGAAAAATTTGCGATTAAAAATCGTCAAGATTTCTAAAACTATTCCTTTGAAAATTAGAATTTCAATATCTATTTGAGGTATGAAATATATTATTATGATTACTTTTTTGTGCGTTATTAGGTTGTTAATAATTCAGGGAGCTTCAGTTATCTCGGGACTTTGGTGAGGCAGTAAGTACTTTTTGTACAATAAACGGTCGTCCTAAGCTGACTGCGTAAGTTTGAAACTACGGACCTTCGAAGTTCGCTTATAGAGAAGGGATCGGAAATTATAGGTGAACTTATGCAATGGCGTTGGCGGAATCACCGTCTCCCGGTTTACGATGAGTTCGGGCAGGGGACGAGGA
>DWJN01004289.1:0-12562 GCA_018248895.1 Carystus phorcus
GGTGTTATTTTTGGCTCAATCATATTGACCAGTCCAATGAAAGCAGGCTTCGTCATTCTGTATCGATTTTTTAACTCTAATAATCTAATAATGTAATATTCTTTATTGCTGCTCCTCTTTTATTTTTCTAAGCGTGATGTTATGTAGTCTATAGCCTTCCTCAATAAATGAACTCTCTTACACTAGAAGAATTGTTCAAATCGGTCCAGTAGTTCCTGAGATTAGCCCGTTCAAACAAACAAACTCTTTAGCTTTATATATTAGTATAGATAAAGAAAAGACATGTACATTAAGATCTAAAAAAAAGGGCACGACTGAATTTATAGACACTAATATTGCATTAAAACCTATCCAAAATCTTCTTTTTTATAAATGTTTAATTTATTTAGGTACCTCAGTTATGATAATCTTTAAAATTTCTCAAAAATCCACATAAAGTCAATATATCAGAAAAGTTAATCCGCCGATCTCTACGAATTAAATTAAATTAGATTTGACGTCCGTTTAATCTATGATTACAGCTTAATTATCGTTTTAGAAACGCAAAATCGAATTTGATAAGCAATTTGGCGCCAAATCTGACAGCTATATTTAATTAATCTGTATTCCAAATCAATCTGTGTAATCATACTTTTTGCAACACAATTGACGTTTGACAATAGAATTGACAGTTAATTTCTTTTTTTTTTGTTGATCAGCGTTTCAGGAACCGGCCGTAAGTAACGGAAATAACAAAACTATAAGGATTCCTAGCTGATTAAAGCTATTATTCTATTCCTAGCTCTAAACATGGATGTACGTCGATGATTTTAAAGAAGCATACCTGTAAGTTTGTAAAGTAGCCACGTGTCCAAGGTTCCGAACATGGCGTCATTACTATGAACAGCTTGTTTCAATGCAGGAATATTCAAAAGCGCCCAGTACAGCCGTAATGTTGTCTACGATAAAAAAATACAGTAAAAATATAAATTCCCAAATCGAAAATCATTCTATGCTACTCTCTACCAAATATCCGCTCAATTAAGATCACTTAACCTCTTTTAGCGACGGGTGAGATCAGCTTTTATGTAATGTGACAATATCTGGTATACAATTAAATAATAGGTGTTTGAATTTTTATTACTTAATAAGTGCTATTTAATTTTAATCCATACATTTGTGCATTTACTATTTTGCTTTTCCTTTCGATTTGGATAAGTTCATTATCAAGCAGAAGAATAAGGAGCGAAAACGAACGTTTCAGATTTACATCTTTGAGAATAATAGAAAACAGTAAAGTTAGGTACGGAATCTAAACATTGTGAAATTAGATGTAACACCATTATATCTAAGCGTTCTTATCATTGATCATCGAATATCATCACAAGTCCACAACGGATCGACCTAAAACGTATTACCACAATTCGCGAATACTCGTATAGGTATACAATATTCCTAAGACTAGTTTACAACTAACCTGTTCTTGAAACTGAATTTTCCGTACTCAATATCCGAGTAAGTACTTTTGTAAATATCTTTGACAAGATCATTACTTCCGTAAAAAACATCGTGAGAACAAGAGTGTCGACGGAAAAAAACAGTAAGTATAAATTATATGTCACATCTCCGTAAAGGTCATTTCAACCAGACTTTATGGACATAAATACGAGTTTAAACTTTACAGTATTTAAATAACCTTCAAGGCTCAAATTCGAATTGCGTAGATATTATTTTTTACTCGTAAATATTCGGCTTCAGGGTTAGCAGGTAACAGAAAAATAAAAGGTTTTTTTTCTTATAGTACTAGCATACGGCGTCGTGTAAGGTGGCAATGACACTTTAATATCTTATCTTTTTATCCCCTATAACCTTTCTATACATTATTCGACTGTCCGTTGGAATAGACAAATTGCAGAGCAATTGTTAAGAACGAATGTAGATACGTTGGGTTTGATCAAACGATCGGACAATCAAAGTTACATA
Organism: Carystus phorcus; assembly: GCA_018248895.1. Lineage (NCBI taxonomy): Eukaryota > Metazoa > Arthropoda > Insecta > Lepidoptera > Hesperiidae > Carystus > Carystus phorcus. The sequence goes on from DWJN01004289.1 coordinate 1,963, forward strand.
GCTCTTTGAATCGTCATCCAGGTAATTTATATTATGTAATCTGCGTATTTTTCTCAATGTCATAAGCTATTTTCGAAGTAATATTGACCGACAGTAAAAATTGTATATGACTGTAAATAGCCATTGTTAAAATTAAACCGTTGTGTTCCAGCGTGGCGTAGCTGGGCAACGAAAGGCACTGAGGCAATAAATAAACTATAACCTTAACCAAACTAATTAAAGTCCTTTATTCCGTGTCTGTCGTGTTCTGAATTCGATTTACATACAAAGTCAGTGTCTATGAAAGGAGTGTGTGCACGATAAAATATAAATTTGTATTATATTGAATAAAAGCTTGTTTATCGTAAAGCAGTGGCGAACCTAGTATTGAACTGCTCTATGATCGAAATTTTAAAATTAGAAGAAAAATAAAAGTTTGGAAAAGAATTGACAGTTCAATACTAGCTTCTCGCCGCTGCTTCAAGACACACCGATGAGAGAGCCTTTAATTTACAAACCCAAAAATATCTATTAGGAATCGCTGGGATATAGTAGCAGGTGACACCACACCAGACAGTTCGTCACAGAGTGAGTGCGGAGCTGACAAAGGACAGAGATGAATGGAAGAAGACAGACTGCGCCGACCCCATGTAATGGGGTAAGGACAGGAAGATGATGATGATACAAAGTCAGTGTCCCAAGCCCCCTGAGATTGGGGGCACTGTCCCTAGCCCTCCAGTAGTACGACACTGGTTACGGCGCAATCTGGGACAGTGGCCCATCGCTCGATTATTTTTATAGCGCGATCAACATATAACCGTAAGATCGTTAGTCAATTAGGGCGACAGGGTTAAGATCCCTTTCTCGGCCTTGAGTTTACCGATACGTGCGTATTTGAAATTAGTAAAGTCAATATTTTATACTTAGAAAACTTACAAAATGAAAAAACATTGTTTTGCGTATACAAAACTGCGTATACATTATGAATTTTTAAGTAGGTATATTTGCCATGTACAGAGAGCAATTAGTTACATTTGTATTATATGTTCAGATAGATTAATGTTTGTTCATATGTCGTAGTTGTGTTTAGTATTCTTAATTATTGTATGATGTGATGAAGTGTGTGGGAGGCGAAGTGTGTGGCCTTTAATATAAAAGCTATACTTATGATAAACTTACCTGATTATTTGAAAATTTGAACACACTGCCAGCCCTAAATCGTTTACTCCTTGAAAGCATAAACATGACGTATGCCCCTATTTTTATCAACTGAAATAAAATTACTGGTTAGTTATGAAATAATAATAAGGTACTGTATTAATCAAAAATGTTGTTGCTTTAAATTACGCGACCCACATATGTAACACACTACTCGCTAGATTAATCGAAGTTAGACGAAGACGAGTATACAATGGCACTTCGAATAACTTGGTTTTTCCTCGCCTCATCTGGGGCGATTTCCGATTACTATCGGTTTTTTGCATTAGGCTTTTCATAGTCGAAACTAATTCCCTCCGTAGTTAGACGGGTAGGGTTGCCACGAATTGAAGTTAAGCCATTATTTTCGTCAATTTAATTCATGTAGTAGAAGCATAATGCTGTATTGTATTTCTTTATCAGTGGATACGCAGCGGAAGGCGCGTACGTAACGGTCAAGGGCGAGTTCATGGTTTAATGTTAAATAGAACTTTAGAGTTGTATTATATTGAGAGTTAATTAAGTGTTTGTAATGAATTTAATATGCAACTTTTTATTACACTCGAGTCCATCATTGTAAATAGTAGAAAATAATACATAATAATTAGTTTCTAATAAATATAGTTTAAGACTACAAACCTAGTCTCCTGTAAACAAAAAAAGTAAAGTTACAATCTATCCTGAAGAATAAATAAACTCAAAAAATTGAAGAATATATGGTTCCAATATTAAGTATTGCTCATATTGGCTCATTTATATATAAATAAGATTAAGAAACATTATTATTGAGAAATTTATTGCAACATGTCAAATATTATCTTTGTGGTAGACAATATCACTAGATAACAAAATATTTGTTAAGATAACTAATTATGTATTATATAATGTTGCTTCAACATTTTTATCTTTTTACCTTCCATGTGTATGATTCATTCCATTGTTTAACAAGTTTATCAGCCCTGAGATCTTTCCAAGTTATAAATCTATGGAACGGCCTCCCTGTCTTTCGAGACCAAGTAATGAAAGTGCTGCGTTGTGTTGATATGCCCATCGCTGTTATTTGCCCCGCTGATAGATGTGCATCTACCAAATTTAATAAACAATTTCTGTGTTAGTTATAGGAAATTCTCGCAGTTAAAGTTAACAAGAAATTATGTATTGGAACAATTTTAATATACAAGCCTATAGCGATATTTGTAAATTATTTTATATTTAATGCAGGCAATAAAATTGTAAAAGTCAACTAATAGAGGATACAAGCATGTAAACATATACAGTAAACATTATAGATTAAATAAACATTTATGCTTATTACATTAATTTCAAAATGATTATGTGGAGCTTCTTCATCAAATTTTTAAATGATCTTTAAACCTTCTTACTTTAATCTCTAATCTATTATTCCTTATTATATTTAAAGCAGACCTGAACTTACTTAGTAAAGATTTTCGTACAACTTCTATGATGGAAACCCATAATTCTTCAGGGTCTATTTCTACAAACATAGGCTGCGGATAATGGAGAACTACCTGAAAATTTATACAGTCTAAAACAATGTATAGTGTAAGTCTCTCACACTGATAATATAACATATAAAACATGCAAGCAGAACCCTCATGTTGTTGACGGTTAGCCTGTCTCGGTGTTCAGGTCACAATGGCACTGGCACAATTTATGTTATTTTTACCTTTTTTTGAATAGTTCTTTTTTTGGATCGACGTTTTTATTTTTGTCAGAAGAATATACAAAACCTAAGGCTCGCAGATTTTTATTAAAAAAAAACCCTATTCATATTTTGCGATAGCATCAGCTACACCACATATAAACTATTCATTAATAAAACTATAGCTTTTAATGGAGTATTCAATAATATAAGGTGTATACTACAAAATTGATTTGCATAGCTGCTAATAATAGTTCTGAATACAAGATATAATTGGCAATAACACATTACCAGGGAAGTTACCATACAAAGTAACCAATAATCATGTGTTTTGCCATAAACTAATTATAAGCTGAGATATTTAGCATTAATTAATTAATAAGTTTAGGTTAAGGCACACAATACACCTAAATTATTTAGTTTGAATTTTAATTAGTTTTCGTAATTGTATAAATTTATCTATCTATTTAAAACATGTTTATACCTCACATTAACATTTCTTGAAGGGGACATGAATTACATTTTTTAAGATGATTGACTAAAGTAAAAAGTGTAATATTATTAACATAACATTTGTACACAGCTATTTAACTATACAACATAATTTAAAAAACACGGCAAATCTAATGTGTTTAGGAATAATGAGTATTTTTTTGCTAAGTACTCAATAATCTTAATTAACATTTTTAATCAGTCTCCAAAGTGTTTAAATCCTTTGTAATTTGAATTTTCATATTTTAAATTAGGTTTTCATATTTAATTACAGCGATTAATTTGAACAGTGACTACGTAACGAATTAATATTAACGTTATTTTTGAGTTAGTATATACCTGATCCACTGCTTTGCCCACAGTTTCCGTACGAGAATTGTAAATTACAGACCGAATTGTAGTAGTGCCGACGTCTAAAGAAAGAATATACTTTTCCTCCATAGTCACAACTTCCAAAGTCGACCTTTCTCACAGAAACAGAAAAATATTGCACACCACACTTTTAACAATTTCAATCAAAATCAAAATTTAATAATTAAAATCACTTATTATAAGTTTCCACTGACTTGAAAAACAATTTACACTACACACTTTGCTAGATAATAATACTATTTGCTACTTATATAAATAATAGCATGATTTAAATTGTAATATTATTTAAATAAATTGAATTTAAAACTCGTTCTGATAATTTATTCACTTTGCTCTGTTATTCTAATCAGTCAGTCATTCTATTTCTATGTTAAATAACATTGACAGCAGACAACTGGCAGTATCCAGTGTCACTATCGCACAATGAAATTTAACTGACAACTGACATTGACTATCACAGGCTATAATTGTGAATTGTTATTATAAGACGTATTTATAGATAACAACGACCAACGACTACTGCCAATGTCAAAAGAAATAAAGAGTAGCTTATACCCTAAAGCCTCGTATATGTAAACAAAAAACATAAATATAAATAAATCCATTTCATTATTCTCATTCTAGTGTTATTGTTTCTAATAAAAAAAACGAAGGTAGACATATAGATTTTATAATCATGAATTCCAAAAAATTGTGATTAGATATATCTGTACAAATATTTTACTCGTTTTAATTTGTTTCGTCGTTTAAATTACTACAATCTCATGGCACCTGATCACAAAACATTCTTAAAACACATTATCTTACACAAGTCTGATATAACTTATTAAAAAAATAAGAAGCTTGTTTCGAAGTTAGAAACCAACGTAGGCAATTTTTTTTCACAATAATATTCCATCATGTTTAGAGGCATTTAAATTGCGAATCGTTTATCCTTTTCGCATTTATTATTTGTATACCAAATAAATTTTCACTGTTAAATTCCGAATTCTATTAAAATAATATTGCTCAAAAAGACATCTTTTTTTTAAGCCTCCTAGTTCTTAAGATTCCTGTTAGAAATACTTTAATATAATGAAAATTTCGTTATATTTAGTCATTGAGCCTAATATATAATGTTATTACTATTTTAAACAGGGCTGATCCCATATTATTGCATTGGCACTAAGTTTCGTTAAAAAATGTGTATTTTTTCAAAATGGCAATCATACGTTTGCTCTGCTCTGACAGGCAAGCGCGTTTTGGTTCTACGACCGCAGAAAATTGTGATGTAAAGTGAGAAGAATAAATGTTTGTTGACCATCATGGCGAATCCTAGAAAATTTAGTGAAAAAATTGCCCTCCACAATCAAAAACAAGCTGAGGAAACGGCTGCTTTTGAAAAAATTATGCGTGAAGTTTCCGACGCAACCAATAAGGTATGTCGCCTATTTACTTAGGCAATCGCTTCCTGGCCGTCAAATGTGCTAGCCGACGTAAACAATAATCATTACAATATGCCTATTGCGACTCAATAACTAAATGAATAGTTGATTCTCATTAAATACGTGGGGCGTGCAATAATATAGCAAATGAGTGTCTACTTGCCATAAGTAGTACCTGAATCTAATAATTAACAATTGTCATGATTGACATCGCTATTAAATTATTCTTTCAATACATCATGTAAACAATGGGTACCTACGCTTCGTGATAATAATCTGAAACTTCATAATAACTTCATGCATGTTTACAAGTTGCATTGAATCTGTATTCTGGTTTTATTCTCATTGATAGGTTTCGCCGACTAATACATCATGTTATCATAATTTGTATTATTTATCTAGGCGATGAAACATAGGGATATCATGAATTTAATTCACATAACTCATAACACGTTTTTATAAAGCAACAAGTTACTAATGTAAGGCCTAATTTCGATCATACCTCTGCAGTGTTTGATGATGAATAGATTTATATTGGTTATGGTAAAATGTTGAAAGAGCATGGTTGCAGGTTAATTCAAGTAGTAGAAGAGCAAGGGTGAAAGCTCCTCCTGAGCCTGTGGAGAATGTTGACGCATCTCTTGGAACCCAACAAGCCCTGGGCACCTTTCGCAGTGGCTCCCTGCCAAATGTGGCTGCACCAAAGACTGTCAAAGCAGACCCAGAAACAACCAAGGTTCCTCTCTTTGGAATCTGCTCGCTATTACAATCCCTTATTTATGTTGTAGACCTTGAAACTTTTACTTTCAGTAGTGGCCATTTATTTTGTGCTACTGATAATTTTGTACTTATTGTACTAAGCATTTTATTTTTTTCATACATACCAAGTTGTTAAGAATATTTTGACAACAATTAAATAGTCATTAATCTCTCTTGAGTAGCATATGTGTACTCTGTGCAATTCCAGTTAATTCTATGACTGTTCAGTGTTAATCATTAAAAGAATGGGTTCATGCAGAAAGCCACATCTAATTATATTGTTATATTAAAACATGTGTTACACAAATTTTTCTTAGTACCCCATCTGTTCAATATAAACAGATCAATATGGTATACAAATAAACGCTTATGTTATGTCCATACACTGAAGTTAATTTTAAACTTAAATTGTCTCTTAGAATTACCATTTTATGATTCATTTTTATTTTCATGTTGCCTCCGTTGCTAATAAATAAAGAAAGGCATGATGCATCCTTCTAGATTAATATTGATGTAAAGTAATATTTTAGTGTTTATTATTGTTTTGTTTTATAGTTAAAACTCAAGCATTGTAGCTATTGTTTACTCTGATGTGAAAGCTAATTATTTGCATGTTATAAATATTACGGGAGAAGGCATTAATCTGTATTCTGAAATAGTGGTCGGTAATAACAATACATGGGTAGTCAAAAACCGCATGCCCAAATGAATATTGCATCGCATGCTATATTTCGAAATGGTAAATGTGATAGATATTGTAGCGAAATATGCATTTGCAATTTCATTTTTAATAATCAACCATTAAAATTATAAAGTTGTATATAAAAAAATGGATTCATGTCAAAATACTTTATTAGCAATAAAAAACAAAAAGGATTGAAACCGCATGTAAAGTAGTTTTGATACATAGTTGATTATAATTGACTGTTTGTCCACAGCCTGAAGAAGCATCACTCGCGACGCAGTATGGCATTGGTGGCGGTCGGAGTGGTGGTACGTCACCATCGCGGTCGCCAGGCCAACGAGGCCGAGCTTCCTCCTCCGTTGGACCAATGCGACGCCCTGCGGATCGAAAACACGACACTAGCCCATATGGAAGCACTGTCTACTTAAGGTATCATTTGAAAACATTACAAATAAAATAAAATCTCTATACTTCTATATAACAGCTTGTATCTTGATGATTTACAGTTCAACAGGTTCGAAAGTAAAATGGGAGTTTATTAGTCATGATTTTTTTACTTTAGTTACAATAATTATTAACTCATTAATAGGATGTCAACACTAACTGTTATCTCCTGTTCCACGGGAATATCCTTTTCCTGGTAAAAAAAATACAGTATACCTAAAAATTATTAATGTATCATTTAAATTGTTTTAACATTATACATACAGACTAAATTAAAATTAAATAACTAGAAATGGGGGCCATTTTACAATTTATTGGTGAATATAGTTTGATTTAGTTCAGTATATTATATAATGTGATTGCAACCATCTTTATTACTGATAAGGTTAAAATGCATCAATGGGAGGTAACTAAAACAAGCCAGGAGACCAATGTCTTATTTATGTGTTTCACTTTTGATACTCAAAAGGATGCTGATGGGATCCTATTACTAAAATATCAAAGGACCGTCCTATCTTATATCTATTGAACTGCATATTACATGGGTAAATTTTTATTATGGTCGCTATTAAACCAACCAAACTTTAAAACATACGTAAATCTTCATATATGAGAGCATCTCAGTATAGTTCCGATTTTACTTTTGAAGTATATTATATAGACATTTAAATTTTTTAAAACATGTTTAATATTATGTCTGCTATAACATCAAATTCTAAAATTAAATAATTTAAAATTAAACAGTTAAATGTTCTTTTTTCTATGTAAATATTGCACCGTTGTTGTACCAAAACCTTTGGAGTCCGACTCCCACTTGCCCAGTATTTTTAAGAAACTTGTTAGACAAACATCTGCTTTACTTTTCTAGTTTTACAAGGCACAAAATAATTTAATTATGTGTTACGATTTATCTAAAGGACCCAGCATAGTTACATATATAATATAGTAAAAGACAAACTACAGGAAAAAGGATAAATTAACATCAACATCGTGGAATAAAACTCTAGAATTTCATCTGACCAATTGAGTAATTAAAATTTGTTAATAGTCCAGATTTGTATGTACAAAAACAATTGTTTTATCGCAATGAGACCGGCGTCACAGAACATTTGCGCATGTGCCAATCTAAATGACACATACATTAATTCAGGGCCCATTATCATTCATTCTAGGAAACCTCATTCATAATTAATAAATTTGCTGTCGTGAACTTTAAGTACGAAGTTACGAACAGGAAATAATTGTATTGTCATTGTGTATGATTTAAGGTCTCATAGACGGTCAATACTCCTTGCATGTTATAATGTCATTACTACTTGAAATTCTTATGCTTTTTGTTATAAAAACTGCACGATTGTAGCTGTATATAATGAAGTATAATTTTCTTCGATTAAAAGTATCTACATTGAATTATTAATGAGTTTACCATGTAGTTAAATAAGTAAGATTTTTTTATCACTTTGGACAGCCGATATTTAAAATGAATAATCTTGCATATGTATAGGTATATTACAATTTTACAATAGTGTATTATGCATTACTTTAATCATATGCATGAGTAGATACATATATAATATTTAAAGTTCTTTATGTGTTATTGTCTGACTGTAATAAAGTTGTTTCTTAAAGAAAGGAATGCTCACACGAGCACAGTTTTACCCCGGGTTTCTCTGCTTTGCTGATAAAAAGCTCCGCCTGAGAATCAAACCCGGGATTGATTGCTTGATGGACAAAATACTTGTATCAATACTTGTAAGCTATAGGATCGTTTACTATGACACTTAACCTCAAAACTTTTTGTTCCATTTTTCCTTTTACAGTTTATCTTTTGCGACTATTCGGATGAAAATCGCTCGTTGCTTTAAGAACAACCGTTTAATATTGTTAAACGAAACTCATGCTGCTCATTCGGAAGTCATTGCAAACGAAATTATCTATATATGTAAAAATCAATGTTTGATTATTAATTTGTCCTTTATGGACTCTGAAATGGTAAGAGATAGAGAATTGATATCTTTAGCAACTTCAGAATTCTATGGAAAAGGTTTTGGTACCATTATTATATCTATCCAACCTCTGGTTGATGAGTTACAGTCGATGCTTTTTGTTGATGTGAATTTTTCGCTGGTTGATAGGACTAAATCGAACCGTATATACATATATCCGACAGAAAAATAATCAACACATAAAAAGAAACAAACGATTGTATTATTTTATATGCCGGTTTTCTTTTCATTTAAGTAAGCAAGTTGTAAAAACAGCTAGTTATAAATACAATTTTTTAAGAGCCTGAATGTTGGCTTTTTGATCTGATCTTGAATGTTCAACATTTGTTTTTAGTTATAATGCTTCATTGATTGGTATTGTTTGCAGCCCCCCACCGGACAGCAATTGGCGACGTACGAATTCGGACTCCGCCCTGCACCAGTCGTGCGGCGGTGAGCAACAAATGGCCAACCAGCCGCTCTCGCCGCATTCCCATCAACACCCGCACTTGCATCCGCATCAGAACCATCGCCGAGGTGAGTACGACTCGGATACACACAACGTACATATACTAGAGCACCAATAATTGCTTTGAACAAAAGAAAAAACGATTTAAATTCAATACGTCGTATTAAATATACCGATTCCCAAGTCCGAAGTCAAATGCGTATTATAAGAGATAGCTCAGAAACTACGACAGATGTCGCGGTTTATATAGGATATGATAAGCAACAGCTTTCGTATAGAAAAAGAATCGTTACATCCAGTAAGAAGTTGTGAAGAAACACACGTTAAAAAATATAGTCGAATTGAGAACTTCCCCCTTTTTTGCTGGTCTGTTAAAAATGGAATTAATATTCCAGACATCTTATTATAACTTCATCGAAACCCAGCACCATCATATATACATCGCACCGTTAGAACGATAGAGACCTATATGATAAAACAAGTTTTTGGGAAACCTCGAATAACTAATCGTAAATTGATAATCGTTAATTTATAAATTTTCCAAAAAAGCAACTTATGAAATAATACAAATTGTCTCAAAAAACCGGACTTTAAAAAACATTCATAAACACCAAATTTTATTAAATGTTTCTTTAAAACCTGTTTTCGTCAGGTACTACTCTATAATTGTAATGTTGAAATTATAATATAATTAACTATTCGATGTCGGTTCGTAGATATTTATAAACGCAATAGATCTTTTGGTGTGTTTTTAAAATATTTCTTTGTGTGTGTTTTTTGGCATATTGGACTTCTTTGCCACTTACCACTCCTATATTCACTCATATCTACACTAATAATATAAAGCCGAAGAGTTTGTTTGAACGCGCTGATATCAGGAACTACTGAACCGATTTGAAAAATTCTTTTAGTGTAAGATAGTCCATTTATCGAGAAAGGCTATAGGCTATATAACATCACGCTAAGATGAATAAGAGAGGAACAGCAGAAAAAATAATGCGAAAACGAACAAAATTTAGAGCTTTCCTTGCGTGCGCTTAGTAAACGGTGAAAATTACTCAAAAATTATGTATTACAAAATTGTTCCCCTCTAAAAGTTCTAAATAAAAGTCCGCGACAGCATATGTCTAG
>DWJN01004290.1:0-12562 GCA_018248895.1 Carystus phorcus
CATAACAGTTATTTATTTAATCCCATGAAATTTTAATTTTAAATTAAATTTATTTTATTGTATGATGTAATGAAACTTACTTTTAAATATGGATCTTTGTAATATAAATTTATAAATAAATCAAATCAAATCGTATGATCTATAGTTAAAAGATCGGCTACAATTGTTTTTCTAATAATAATAGCACTTGTAAAACAGACCTTCTCAAGCAATATAGTCGAATAGAAGGTATGTAACATAATGATACATCCCAACAAGGAAAATGTACAATTAGAAGATACTATACAGTTTTTATATAAGTAGTATTAACAAATATAAATATTGAAAACTTCCTTAATTACCTTGTAACTTAGTAGTTATAATATAGCAGAAAATATGATCTTATTAAATTTCTCTACTTTCTGAAATCTTCTGAACAATTATGTGACAAAAACTTAAAAATATTTTGAAATATAACCTATTTGCCTTTACCTAAATATATTTTCGCAGATGGGATCTTTAATCGATGGTAGGGACTTACCCGAAACAACGTTTAGACCCACCACGATGCAGCCTACAACTCAAGCATCGCCTTATCAGCAAGATGACAAAATTGTAAGTCAATTTCAGTGAAAAAAGATATACGTTAGATGACACTGGATTTAATGATATATGTACTATTAGCTTTAAATAAGAAAGATTAAGTACATTTTACCATTTTCAAGTTTTCAAATTTGTGCTAAATTGAATAGATGAAAACGAAGATTCGATTTATTTAAAAACCTAACCTAACTGTACTTTGTCCTTCTGCCATGAAGTGAAGTAGATGCCGTTATTTTTTGATTCATATATTTTTTCTTCATATAATTCATTTTTTGTTTCGCTTATAAATACAACTTTGGTCACAAAAGCTTCGTGTTCCCGCCTTAATTCGCATGACATTGACAAGTAATGTTACTCTATGTATGAGGGACGGCACAAGATGATAAACTAGTTATTTGTTATATATTGCCATGATATGAATATTTTAATATAGAGATATTTGCCGAGAAGAATACGAAAATTAAAATGACAATAAATCCAATATACCATACCACCCACGATGAAATCTAAATTAAAGGGATCAATGACTTTCGCAAAAGTTGCTTTTTAATAATCTTTGTTTTTAACCGTTAATTTATTATAATATTAATTTTAAATATTCTCCGCAGAAAGGTTCTTCCAAATCGCCAAGATGTCCAAATACGTTAAAACCAACACCTCAATCATTGGCATACCTCAGAGAGGGACGATACGTAAGTTATTATAATGATATAATGGTATAATTATTGTTATAGTAAGTGTTTACTGGAATAAACGTTTCTTCTTCTTCTATATTATTCATATTGTTTACGACCGAACCTTGAACAGATTCCACTTACACTCTAAATTGAAAGTTCATAATATAATTAAACATATTCTGAGCACAGATACGCATAGCAGCATTGAATGAGCCGTATGCTGGAAATATGATGAATCATTTAAATCAAACTGGACGCAGTGTGGCTGACAACATATGCTACCTACAGGCACAAAGTTTCAACGTCGAGGGTAATTTTGTCGCCTTTCTGGCGAACAAGTGAGTACAAATATGTATATGATTATATCTTGATCATGATGATTTTAAGAAGTCAAGTGACTTTGGGCGGGGTTCAAAACTAATTGCAAATTTTCGACACATCTTTTTTTGCTACAGTCGGTTTATTTAGATCGTCAACTAGACCAATATAGTCCCAATTGTCGAGTCTCTACATAAAAAACCTGCTGCACTAGTGATTGACTTATAATTAACCTAGCATCTTTTAAGTAGAAGTATTCGACAAACTCAATCCATGTACCATTAGAATATGATAACTAACTTTTCCACTATTTTCATTGTTTTATTTTGCAGTATTGAAGATCTCAGATCTATCATGAAGACTAACAAAGATATACCTGTCGTTAATATCAACAACCATCTACTTTTTAACTCGTGGTCGGAAATGTTTGACGGTCAAGAAGCTCCATTGTTGGGAGGGCTAATTTATAGTTTCGACAGAAGACATGTAATGATTGATCATAAATGGTGAGTCATTTTGGAAGCGACAAATTATTTACAATGTCGTATTATTTCTCGTTATTTGATCATCCTTTCTGTTTTATTTTGATATTTGCTGAGGGAATTGAAATTAGATTTGGAAATGTTTTGTTCACTTTACAACTTAGATGGTTCTCATGTGTTCTGATTGAAGTGTGGCGTGATCGATTGCGATCAAACTTTGTTTTTGCTTTTGATTCGCAGATATCAATGAGTGTATATCTTCTATACATATAATAATACTGTAAGTGATCACTGTACGTACATGGCAAATATAGTTAAAAATTCATAACGTAGGGCCTCTATAATAGCAAGAGAACCTAAAAAAATGTTTTTTCAATTTGTCTGTTTGTTTGTATATCTGTACTTCTGTGTGTTTGTGCACGCTAATCTCAGAAACGGCTTATCCAATTACAATGCGGGGTTATATTTTGATGAGCTTAACTTAACATTTAGTTTTTTTTTTCATTTAATAAATTGGTTTACAAATAAACAAGTTATGTCAGTTTATGTCAGATATTTATTGACTATTAGGCGAAAAAAGGTTGTTAGTCAACTGGTATGGATATAAAGATATCTTTCATATTACTTCAGGCCAATTAAAGCAATTTGGCACGGCAGCGACGCGTTTGGAACGCGTGCGACAGAACACTCCTGTGATAACTGGTATAGTGACAGTCGGACAAACTATGGCGCAGCTTCCCCCCTCACTGGATGTAAGCTCCTAGCGCAAGAAAAGTAAGTAGTCTGAAATGTTTAAAAAGAAAATCGAATTTCTATATGAAAGGTGTTGTCTCTTTAACTTATCATAAAACTGACTGTCCCTGGGTTGGGATTCAGTTTTCTCTCGTTAAAATGATTTAAATTTAAGTATAATTTTTTCTTAACAATACCCTTCATCATTATGCATTGGAATAGCTTGGTGTTGGTCTGCAAATATACTGCAAATATACACACGTGTCTTACGGCTTTTTATCTTAGATAAATGGAGTTTTTAAAGCTATTTAGTAACCTCACATTAAACTGCTCATAGCTCGGCTCGCGTCGATCTTAAGAGTTAAGCAACCGCGGGCGCAATCGGTACCTACTTGAATGGGTGACAGTAGTCATTAGTAAATGGCAAAAAATTCTTGAGCGTTTTTATGCGTCGGTGGGTACGGAAAGCCGTCGGTCCAGGCTATTATGGTAAATAACAGTCGTCGAGCCATGTAGAAGGCCTTCGGTGGCTAAAAACTTCCAACACTTGAGTTGGCTACTAACCCCTACACCAATTTGAACTGGAGCAGCATGGTGCAGTAAGCTCTAATTCTCCTCAGTGAGAGATACGTGCTCAGAAGTGGACCATTAATAGGTTGAAGGCAGGCAAGCGTCATCATATACTGCCTTCACACTTTATCTTATAGCTAAGGGTATTCAAACAATAATATTCCATGTTTCATTTCACTCACGACAGCCGTACACCCAGCATTTGACACTGATATCACGTTAATGCAATGTCATATAGCGGAATAGTTACGAAACCGCGTTGGTTTTAACAACTATTGTTTCGTATTGTTCAGATTTAACGAGAATGTTACAATTAAGTGGGATAACTTGAACTAGGTCAAACGTTGACATATATTTGATGAGCACCCCTTTGTTGTCGTGCGAAATAATTTGTTTTGTGACAAATCTAATAATTCATGATTAAGTTTAGATTTGAAATGTTCTTTGATTGCTTAATAAATATTAATCTATCATCATTATTTGTATCAGGGCGAGAGAAGAATAAGTATTTAAAATAAGTAAGCAATTCTTGGTTTCGAAAAACAATCGTTACTCACGTTTAAAAATATTACACACACCCACGTTATTGCTATTCAATTTCGTCAGGCTTTTCATACTCCCATTAAAAATGACCCAAAATTTAAACAATGGAGCACTCATACTAGTTTTATCTGATCTTAGGGCAACAGATTCCGAGATATCGAGTATAATACAAGTTATAAATATACAATGTTTCAATGGATTTTATTAGGGTAATTCTCTCGTAATATCGTGAAAATAGAAAGAAAAAAAATATATGAAATATATAATGAAACGATAATCTTTATATCGATAATGAAGAGTTTATAAATAAATATGATCGATCGACTAATAAGCAACTGCAGACGTTATTTGTAGGTAGATGTGGTGACTGTTTGTTCTTAACATTTCTTCAGCTCTCCAGTCCTTCAGACTGTTACATTGTCTGCCCTGGTTGTTATCGTAGCTCCTTCAGCCATGTCAAAGCTCTTTGCTCAGCATAAACTCATCCAAGTCAAAATCTCTAACTCCTACACAAAACGATTTTAGTAGTATGATGGAATACGCTTCAAGATCCCTCAGTGAAAGATTCTGCAGTGGGCATTTGAAGCCAATATATGTAAAACAATTCTGTTCCAGGTATCGCTGTGATAGTAAATTAATAGTACTCTGTGTCGAGTCATCTCCCACACTTCCACAGACTAATTCACGTAGAAAACGTTTAAGGCATCCATTGTAAGTATTTTCACATATTTGTGTTTCGACAATAGATATTTCGTAAGTAACTTAAGATATTAGTTCAGTACAAATTATTTTTGATGTAATAAAAAACAGATAACATATAAGTAACATATGAAATAATAGTTCGTTACAAATTATTTTTGATCTATTAAAATTAAATTCCATTTCCTTTTCAAATCAAAATGTTGTAAAATAAAGCCGAGATAATAAAAAATAATAATAAAATTCTTTTTGTTTCTTTGCTTACACAGATTTTATAACGCACGCACAATAAAATAAAATTCATTCTTAAATATAATATTACGATATATTAAAGCTTATATGAGGATAATACAGTCAGACTAATTTATTTTTTACGAAAGTAAATAAATATATACTTGAGAATAAATATTTGTACCATACCAAACTACAATGATATTCTGAGTCATAATTGTATGGTAATTGTAATGTCACGGGAGAATTATTACTATTTCGTGTTTACAGAATTATAGCCATGTCTTTATTTTGAAACACAAATGTCGTTTCGACCGGTTTGCCACTTGTATTGGAGATCTGATTAACGTGGACTAAAGGCCCTACCTGTGGTTGAAATTAAACAATGAATTTGCTATTTTCTTTAAAAAAAATGTATTTGTGTTTTAAAGTATATCAGCTTTTTGCACAATAACCATGCAATCTCTAAATATGCTTTATTCTTAAAATGTGGTACAAAGTTATACATTTACCTATTAATTTATGTATATATTGCAAAAATTATAAAAAATAAATGGTACCTAATTTTTTATTTTTATTTGATTTGTGTTTTTGTTTGATATAAAAAGTACTTTTATTCATTGGTGTTTGTTAATTATTTCCACAAACTACTGTCTACATTCCAATAAATATTTTTACAGGTCGCGGAAATGGACGTAGCAGCACTGAATACTGAAAACATAAAGCAACATTCTTATTCATGTTTATTGGTGGGCTAATGAACCGACAAACAAGTATTGTGTGGGCAATTAATTTTATGTTTACCTAATATTCAAAATTATGTTGTTATAGTGAAGCTAGCGTTATTAACATGATTGATCTACATGGGAATCACGTTGAACTGTAATGTCAATATTGTGTTATATAACATTATGTTAAATAATATTGTCATTGTTATACTCATGGTGATGTGTTCTATATCTATTCATCATGTTGAATTGTAAACATTTTCTTCTTCATCACAAGTTACATTAATTTGAAACAAAATTAGTTTAATTTCCCGATTACCTATTCGTATTCTTAATTATTCATTTTCATACTATAATTATGTGTAAATGTCTCGTTATAGCAACTAAGTTATTATTAATTAGTATATGTAGAAATATCTTCAGTTCGACGGGATGAAAAATACAGATTATTCCTTTATTTATTTCTCGTCTTTCCTACTTGTACTTTTTAACTCATTCGCCTTACATTCTGGATTCAAATTTTATCTCCTCATACCTCCCTTTAACTATTCTACTCTTTTTCACGCCCTATTACACATTACTTATCCTTAAATAACGTTCCATTTCTCTATAAATTTTTATTGTCTTTGTAACGTAGTTTGTTTTTAGTAAATATAACAGGTACGTCCAATCGTCATATTGTGGACGATTCTGTCCCTATCACTGTTATACTATACCCTATACTTATCGCGAAAGATCCACGACTTTTGGTTGCTACAATGTCGTGTGGTTTGGCTCCGTAAGAATATTTTACAGTGCAATAACTATGAGCAACATTTGTATACCAAAATCAGAGCCCTATTAAACATTATTTGATTAATATAGTTAGAGCACGCAAATCAAATAATGTTTTCAGTAATGTCAAACATTTAGTACGTTGGTTTAAGTGTAAACACTTCTATTAATTATAAGTATATTACGTAATTAGCTTTCTCGAACCTTAAGTTATTTAAATGAAAGTAATGTATAAACCATGGTTTCCTGTAACTTAAGTATTTTATTATTAAGTATGACTTTAAGATTAACCTTATTGCAAAGTAATTAATAACAATAATTTAATGAGTTATCAATCCTCCTAAGAGTGTGATTTAAGGCTTTTTGTTTTATAAGCAAATATGAATGTATTTTTGTGAATGGTGTATTTTGTAATTTTTTTTTTACTTTTTATGATTTAAATTTTGTAGCGATGAAATCAAACGTGAGCGCTCTCTACTAAAGATTTATAAGTAGAAAGATAAGTAGAAAAGGTCAATGACAAGAATAAACAAAGAATATTATAAACTTACAAGTGAAATTTAAACCTATAATTCAAACATACATATGTATGCCTCGTTAGAAATCGAACCCAGGATTTTTTGATTAACAGTCCGATAGAAACAACTGCAGCACACACGCAGTCAAGAATGGTACCCGCGTTTAAATAATTTTTCATATTTATTTTTAAATATATTTATTTATTTTACCTAATTATTATCGTACTAGCAGAGCCGGTCAGCTTTGTTAATTTAACTAAAAAAACACTTAAGTGTAAGTGTTAAGTGAAGCCCATCACAATATAATCCTAAAAACCGAATTCAAGCCGGATAATCTGTCTCTGAGATTAACGTGCATAATCGCACAGCCAAAATAATAAAATAAATGATATTAGTTAGTCGCGTAATTAACTATTTATTTGATTATATTTAAGACATATTATTATTATATAATCGTCTGATGTAAGTGATCACCTGTCTTTTGATGTAACACAGGAGTCGCCAACGCGTTGCGCTCAGACGAACGTCATGTATCCGCTTCCTGAAGGATTTCACAGTGCCTTAGGAATATTATAATTAAGAAACACGTTTTTATAATACTTGATAAGTTATATTACGTTATAACTTAATTAATGTTATTATTTGTTAATTATAGTTTTACTGAACGGGTACACACTATTTATTATACCGATATTTCGAGTCAGTTACATGTATTACGTGAGACTCGATCGGTATAAGAAAGAAAGATAAAAGTATAAAATCATATAATGTAGATGTTGAGAATATAAATCAATCAAAATTGTCACTAATTAATTCTACATACGTGTTTGTTCAGTAATTCTCCGTACACGTACAAGTCTTAGACTTACGTAAAGTAACATATTATATTGTAATGTAACGGGTGCCATATTAAACGCTTTTATACATTATTTTGTATTAGAAACTAAGTTTGTTGAAGACTAAAATATAATACTTAGAAAAATCTAGGTTTTCGTTTGATTTCATTAAATGAATTCTTATAAACAACAAATAAATGAGGCTATACACTTATTGCCCCACTCTAGAATTTCTTCTAACAGATGCCCTTGATAATACAGAAAGACATAAACACACGAAGAACAGAAATTAAACTCATCATTTCAATTTCTACTCCGCTGGGAATCGAACCCAGGACGCTTTGAACAGCAATGACATGGTGAGTCATTAATGACAATGTCTAAGGTGTAAAACCCCCACACCCTCACGGTTTTAAGTCATCGTCCGATAATAAGTCCACACTTATCGCAATAAAGTTGATAATTAATACAGCGAGATATGTCTTATTGCATTTTAATTTTGGTACTTAGTACAAAGATGCCATAATATAAAAGACAATAGGTTTAGAATTATACTTTTTCTTAAGGAAAGATTAAGAGTTTTATGGTCTGAGAACATATAGACGACGACCCGCGTGGTGCAAACACATATAAGTGTGCCAAATTTCATACTCCTCCGTCCGCGCAATTTTCGTAAAAAGGGGTACAAAGTTTTTGCTTCACGTATTAATATATAGATTATATATATAGTTTTAAGATCACATAATACAATTTGCATAAAATACGACACAATATTACATAACGGATATGATTCCACCCACTCATTATTCCGTTGTTATCAAACGAAGCCATTTTAACAGGAGCGTGGAGATCTCATTTGCAACGGGAGCGTCGCAAAGAGATATTTTAATGCAACCCGAGACAAGTGCACTTACCCGATATGAATAATATTACAGAATTCAAATCAAAATGTGTCTGCTCGGTGAACATACTCGTAATGTTTACTAACCTAATGTTTGATATTTGTTCCTGAAATTCCTACTTACTACATTTCGCAAACAACAATATAAAGTATGTTCATATATACGTACCAGGCGTGAGTTGATAAGTCGACTTGCATATATAATAATGCATAATAGCCATTAGTATTGTTTAATTCATAGTGATCTGAAAATTCAAAGCAAATGATAATAATAATAATAAATAACGCCACAGACACATAGCCCCACACTAGGATACCCCGTGTCGTGGGTGCCATGGACAACCACAGACCGAGAACAGAAATTTAAACTCAACATTCAAATTTCCGCCTCGCTGGGAATGGAATCCAGGTGCCTTCGAACGGCGCTGCGGCGGTCCGGCGTAGTGACCATTACGCCATGCGGGTCGTCAATGAATACACATTTAGATAAAAAATATTTATTAACATAATATCAGGATTTACAGATGAAACTTAAACTTCAAAATGGCTGCCCTGAAAAAGTGCATTTTTGATTTAATAAGTTATCACGCTTGGCACGAATATACATATATGTACATACACGACTGAAATCATTTCTGAAAGTTGCTTTATCAGAAGAAATATCCCAATTACCAATAACCCAATTAATTATTAGTCTAAAGTAGTCTAAAAAATAAAATAGATCTAATTTACAACTAGTTGATCCAGCAGAGGTCGTTATAGAACTTAAGTAACCGATTTAAATGAAAAAACCACTAAATATTAAGTGAACCCTATTACAATATAATCCTGAAAACTGCATTGAAATCAGAAAAGCTGTTTGTGAGATTAGCGGGCACAAACATACAAAATGATAAACATTGTTTTGGGTTCTGTTGCGTATACATATAAAGAGCTATGTATTTTTAAATATATTCGCCATGTACAGACAGCGAACAGTTAGTTTTATTATCTGTATAGAATAGATAACAAAATATATATTATTGACTAAACGTAATTTTAAGATCTGTAATACCTGTATGGTCACAAATAAAGTTTGTAACGGTAACTTTGTATACCGTACTTTTCTGTATATTGTTGTATATGATTTTATTTGGTGTACAAATAAAGAATATTTGTATTTGTATTTGTAAAGTTATTTGTATTTGTATTGTATTTGTATGTATATTTCAATCGACAATTGTTAAACGCAGGTTCTAATGTCGAGAACTTTGACATTGTTGAGGCAAGCACCGGGGACACAGGGGTCAAGCCCCAAACTGGAATTCGATAGTTTGGGATGTAGTTAATTATACTGTCGATAGCGAAGTTCCGTTAAAGGTTATATGTTAATTTGGCTTATTTATAGGTGATAGTTGCTATTAATAAATAAAATTGAAGGTAAGAATAACTTAGAAAAATTCCGGCCGACGTCCAAGATTGAATGTAGTGGTTAAATAAAATCAAACGTTTGTTTTGATATTCAAACAAAATTTAAAGTGTATTCTTTGCAAAATATAAAATTTACTTTTTTACAGAACAAACGACTCAAAAATAGTAAATATTCATTTTATAATCAACACATTAGGGTGCCAGTTGACCGAGTTGAGTGGACCGAACAAACGTATAGGTTTTCACTCAAATAATATTTCGAAAAATTTTACACAATTTATCACTAGGTATATTAAATGTCATGTTTTTTATTATCATCAGAATGCTTTTTTAATCGATTTTACTAATTATTTTACTAGTATTCGGTATGTGTGCATCAATTGAATTCATTAGATTTCAATTAAATTGTATTTTTTTAATGTTGCTTTGTAACTATTTACTGGGCACCGATTTGGATGAATCTTTTTTTTAAATCGGAAGTTGCTGCTTGTCATTTGGGCGACATCTGACAGATTTTTTTATATCCCTAGTAGTTCGTTTTTAGTTGATGCATATCACTTCGGAATTGGATTAATAATACTACATATTTAATTCTAGTCAGTTTTTCTTTTATTAATTTTGCCAAAAGAATTATGCTCGTTCATATTCGCTGGCTCCTATTCGCTTTCTCTGTCCACGCTAATGTATAAACAGCTTTGTAACGCGGTAATAGAAACGAGTCGACTTTGAGTCGCCGAAAAGTTTTTTAATATAACCAACCGCAACATAATTTCACTCTCATTTCAACTGGGCTTTTGAAAAACTTCCCAGGGTCGTGATGGGCCAGAGAATATTTTATCTAATGCTTGTATTAATAAAGCATATATTGCTGTGATAATTCATCGCACTTTTGTGTATTGACACCGTTAAAATTATTTTATGTAAAAACATCTATTTTTTAAATAAGTGTGAAAGTTCTATATTAAAAATAAAGATAAAATTATAAGTTTCGTTTTGTGAAAGTCAACAAGTTACAACTCAGACAATGAGTTAACATCACTAATTAGCCATATTATAAATTCAGATCTCATAGCCTAGTTGTTAGTGGATAAATAGAAAACCTCCCTCCTCTTTTTTTGAAGTCGGATAAAAATTTAATAAGTTTTTTTATTCATTACTATTTAATACTTGACTGCAATATATTCAGCAGACAGACAACATAATATCATCAAATTGCAAATTAGCTAAAAACATATTCGAATTATAAGTTTTAACCATTCCCGAATCATCAAAACAATATCCAACTGTATTGGAAATTCAGTTACATACAGACAGAAGAGTTAGGTCTATATATAAAAGGGAAATAGTCTTTTATTAGTTAGTGCGTCCACTATTCTAGATTTATTCGGCAATTACCATCAGATGGGGTTAATTTCAAGCATAGACTTATAATTATGATATAAAATCAATGTTTGTTTGTTTGTTTTTTTGTCCTTTATGTACACTGAAATGGTAGGAGATACAGCATGATGTCTTTCGCAACTTTGTTTAGAACTCTCTGAAAAAGGTTTTGATACCAAAATTGTATCAGCCGGACTCAGAGAGGTGGGTTACGGTCGAAAATGTTGATTATTTGCAGATCGATTGGACTAAATCTACCCGTATATATCTAATATCCCATAGCACTCAATTAACATAATCAAAACGAATGTGCCGACTTTTGTTTAAATTTATTTTTTATTTGCACAGCAACGCGCACCGGTTTCAATTAGGCCAGACTTGGCCACGCTTTGCTGTAACTAAGATTTACATACTCAATTTAGCAGACTAATTACCTTAAACCGCCATCTGTTATAATCTAATGGAACTAATTATTTGTAAGATATTAAACAAAAAAAAATCAATAAAATAATATTGCGACTATAAATTGAGATGTAATTTATCCTAATCTTTAAGTTGGATCAAACTGGACACGGTGTACTAAATTTGATTAAAATCAGTTAGGTAGTTTAGGAGTCCATCGCGGACAAACACCGTGACACGTAATTCATATATATATTAAAGATAAGATAAGATGATAATAATAAGAACATGGCACATCACTAAAATAACCCCCGAGATGCCATTCGTAACTGTTTAACTGAGAAACCTAAAACCATTTTAAACACAACATCTGCATAGCAATCTATTACTTCCGCTTAAACCAGCTCGTGGCCCCAATTGTCACTATTTAGCGGCAACATTTCTTTAGGAGCTATTCGCGCTCGCCGTAATAAATACAGCGGGTTTACAGACAATGGATATAGCTTGTTACCTGGATTTACTGGCGCGAGCTAATCACGAAGCTCGGGGAAATGGTTTTTGTTCGGCTCGTTAACAGCACTGGGGTCATCGCCAATTATTTTTACTGACCGTATAGCTTCGAAATTTAATGAAACGTGTTATGATATTGTAAGGATGGATGTATGTTTGTTACGTAACGCAAAAACTACTCAATAAATCTGAGGGTGAATTTCTCTGGCGTGTTTTTTACGCGGCGCTAGTGAAAATGGCAGTGAAAGATGCTTTATTATCATACAGAT
>DWJN01004291.1:0-12562 GCA_018248895.1 Carystus phorcus
TTGCTTAAAGGTATGCCGGCCAATGGTCACTGACCACGTACCACAACCAGCCAATCGTTGAAGCGGTGGCTTGAACACCTTTGTACTAGGATTCCCTAGTATATATTTCTTACTATATTAAGCACTACTTAAGAAATTGAATTGTTATTGAAAAATACTGTTTGATAGAAAGTATAATTAAGTATACAGAGTCCCAATTTACTTCTCGAGTTTTGCCGGAAACAATCAGGCAAGACAGATAAAAATCGTAAAATACATATTATGGCATACTCGTATGAACCGTGTATACATACATATGTATTTAATAAAAAGAGATTATTTTTATATTACAAACAGATTTTAATAAATAAAATTGTATTTTTATTATTTTTAGTGTCATTTTTTTTTAATATTTTCTCACGTTTTAAGCTTTCTCTGAACTATTACAAATATTTTAAATCCAAACTTAGTTAAATCTGTTCGGCCATTTTAGAGTTTTAGCGAGACTAACAAACAGCTCTTTACATATAAATATTATAAACTCACCGCTGGGTTTTCACATTAATATAAATGTAACAGTTCGAGTTTTAGGATGTTACTTTATCTAAGGTTTTCCTAAAAGCGTGGAATGTTCGGATGAGATGATAGTAGTGTATGGCAACACGATCCTATACTTTGTGCCGACTTTATTCAGATCTTCTGCTTTAGTGGATTTATTGGAATTGTTTTCTTCGACTGCATTGATGTGTTCTTTTATCTGTTGAAAAAGTTTTGTTTGACCAGCTGTAATCTTGTTCAATACTCTGAAGACACTAATACGGAATTATATCTTTAAGCTATTATATCATCGGCGGACACTTTAGTGTAAAAAATGTTGTCAATATATAATAATAAAAAATAGTACTTCTTTTTATACTGAGACATGGAATCATCAAGATCATGAAATGAGACAGCGATACTGGTCATGAACTTCTGACAGACCTAACTGAGAAACTTCTGATAAATCTGACTGACGAACTTCTGACAGCTTACTCTTGACCTCGAACCTAGTATTACGAAAGTGAGCTTTTTCCTAGCCTCTATAACGTAACTAAATAAAACAATGTGCGCCTTGGCTGCAGACTGGGTTGAGTTGTATCAATTCGCAGAATTGTTTCTTTCCGTTATCCTAAAGTACGTATAATGCACATTTCTTTTAGTTTTGGTGATATGTTACACACATTCAGTAGTGTGTGCCTATCTCCCTGGCACATTCTTACGAGTACTATACAACATAAATATTAAAAGACATATAAAATTAACGAAGTGTAACGGCAAATATATTTAAAAATTCAAAATAGTTTGCCTTTACATACACAAGAGAACCCAAAACAATGTTTTTTCGCCTTATCCGATTTGAATGCATTGAACTTTGATCATTATAAGATACAGTAGTTTTGTGAAAAAAGAAGTAAAATCCGTTATGAAATGTACACCTTAAACCGTAACCTTAAACCGCCTATCCAATAAACATTTTCTAACGAAATATGACCATGGGCCAACAAAAAGTTTTAAACAAGAACATAAAATTTTTAATAAAGATTAACGTATTAACATTCGTGACTGATTACTAGCCATTTGGTAAACACAGAACCGTAAACTTAACACCTTATTAAAAATACCTTACTTTTTCGTTAATTAGAACCCATATTTTAGGGTAATGACTACCTATGTGCGAACGATAAAAGCAAAAGCTCGTTCATACTGTAATTAAAGGCGTTTTATTGTTCACTTGTGTTTCAGGCTCTTATTTAGAATATAATGGAACAAAAACAACCAAACGTGAGTATGCCCGGTTTTATGATCTACTTGTAGGCCAAATGAATGTTTTTTACGATTGTGATAAGTCCTGTGTATTTGAAAGTAATATCCTCCGCATTAAGGAGATGCTTATTAATTAAATTTAATGAATAAATTAAATTAATTAATTAAATTAAAAGAAAAATAAAGCCATAATTTCCAATATGTTTAACATAATACTTGGCTTGGTATCAATATTTGTATACTGTTTACTAATTATAACACATTATTATTTATTAGTCTTCTCGCTTTCATTTCGTCCCGGGAAAAGAGTGCTTAAGGCTAGTCGCAGACTCGCCACGAAAATTAGCTAATTATATTTGGAGAATTACGTTCCAAGAAAAGATCTAACACCGTACCCAGAATAACGTACCTATTATTAATAACAATAAGTAACGTCCGCTATAACCGTTTTCTGATATAATTAAAGAAAATAGATTAAATAATGTGGTACTGTATTCTTACAATGCAATTTTCATGGTAAGTCTTGTACTATATAACTAAATAATAATAGTACCTATCAGCTTACAGTTATGTAAGACTGGTGACGATCGATCAATTACCAAATAATGACTGGATAGAATCTATGTTTATACGATACTATCCGTAACACAGAATTCATATCAAAAGCTGGATGAACAATAAATATTATATTAAAATTGTATGTTTATTAAATACGTAGGTAAAATAAATTCAGTATTAAATTATACTCTGCAGGCATTTTCCAATTGCCTTCAAAGGATAGTACAAAATAAAAAAGGTAAGTTACCATCGGCCACGAAGTAATTACGTGTCTTGTAAAGAAATTCAATTTGTTCAAGCAATTCCTGCTAAGGTCTTATTAATAGTCTCAGCGCTTCCATCATTTGGTATTTTTTATAAATGTTCCCGCAGAACTGCCGGGTGGATAATTGTTTTACACAAAAGACCTTGAAGGAGGACAAAAGAAAGGAATTACATAACTCAGTTTCCGCAATCTAGTCTGGAGACAACAACGCTTTTAGGAACAGATGGAACAGATCCTTTAAGCTCAGATTGAGAAGTTTCCAACCACTATTTTTTTCGTCACTAAAGCGACGGGAACAATGATGTCACATTTTGAAAGATATTATACATCAAACTGGGCAGTCACAATAGTTAAATGTATTATGAAAAAGAGATAGTATTATCAAGTTAGTATTAGTTTACTTTGCAACAATCTGCGAGTAAAATTCGCTAATATCAACTTGATGACAATAGGTGCCTGTAAAGTAACGCTTAATACTGTTCACAAGAGATAGAATTATGACGAAACATCATTGCTTATGTTGTATATTACGTACTATGTGAGCCAGCAAACGTTGTTTTGCCATATAAATTATGATTTTTTACACCTTGTGTCCGAAAAACCTAAATATCTTACAGAACCCTATTTTTTCCAAAATAAAATGTAGCCTTTGTAACTCATGGATAATGTAGTTTTCGAACGTTGATAGAATTTTTAATAATGGTCCAGTAGTTTTGAGTCTATTCATTACAACCAAACAAACAAAGTTTTCCTCTTTATAATATTAGTGTAGATGATAAAAACAGGCGTAATAACAAGCTCAATGAAATAAAATTATAAACATTTATTTGTATTTAAATGGAAAGTAAATGAATAAATTGAAGAGCTTGTATGTTCTAAATAATTGTTATAAGAATAACAAACAAGTTGAACCTTGATTTATGATAACTGAAATATAATAAAGAGTTCTCTCACATAAACTGCAATAATATATTTATATTTTTAATTTTTATATCGCTATACCTACTAGAATCTCGCCATCTTCAAGTGTGATATAAATAATGCCACTGTACATTAAGTCCGTTCATTGTAAAATATTACAATAGAGTGTTAGTAAATAAAAACTACAATCCCTTCACTTCAACAATACATCAATGTATCAACGGTATGTGGCACATGGACGATCATGTTACAGGTATTCCGTTTACATGCAAAACGACCACTTAGGTACAGACATCTACCCGTTGCATGTATGCTAACCAGCCACTTTGTGGACATACGATTGAATCCACTAGCAGTTACTGTCTAAACTCATTTCACATTCAAATCTTTGCACCTACGTCTGCTTAAGCTCCCAAAGCGCTGTATAAGTGAAGCAACGATTAGATATATTACGTTTAGGAATTTAAATGAGATATCTATACTAATAATATAAAGCGGAAGAGTTTGTTTTTTTTGTTCGTTTGAACGCGCTAATCTCAGGAACTATTGGTATGATTTGAAAAATATTTTTTCTTTTGAATAGTCCATTTATTGAGGAAGGCTATAGGCTATATAACATTCCGCAACGACCAAAAGGAGCGGAGCAACAAGTTACCAAAAGCGAATCGAGGGCGTCTACATAATATTTCAGGACGACGTCTGCCGGGCTCACTAGTCTTAGATATACGTTTGACTATAGAATTTTTAATTTTTGTTACGAATTACATTTTCATGGATTTTCACGTAAATAAGTGACAGATCACAGCAGCTACCTGATGGTTATTACCGTCGCCCAATGAAAAGAGCAACACCTTAGGCATCACTCATATTGACCAAAAAAGAAAATCAGGAACCCGTACTTTACCTAACTTAATATAACCTAACTACTGGTATTTTAATATTTATGACATGTGTAATAATGATTATAAAATGTTAAATATATTGTTTTTTTCTTATTTTATTATTACATTCTTATATTAATTCTTTCATTGAAAAATAATAAATAACGTATTGTTTTTAATTACCTTACAGTTATCTGAATTTATATATCACAGGTAAAGAAATTACAAAGCTGTTAAATTCTGAGAAGTCTAGAGTCGTGAGTTGCGAAACTCATAAGCGTAAAGCACAATTATAAAAGTTACGCAGTAGAATATTATGCAAATGATACTTACGCGTACAAGACGTCGGCTCATCGCTCTTGTCCCCGCAGTCGTTCTCCCCGTTGCAGTATTTATCTAACGATATACATTGTCCCGTATCACATAACAGTTCACTCAACCTACAAGGGCTCGCGTCAGCGTTCCTCGGAAATTTAACTTTCTTCACCGACACCACACTCAACTCCGTGTCTGAACTATCCTCATTAGTGAACTCATCACTCAAATCCTGGGGGCTACACAGTTTTAAACACAGCAGTACTATTATTAACAAAAAAGTTCTGTTCTCAGTAACGCCATGAAATATTCTTTGCAAGCACATTTTTACTACTCTACGGCCCGTCGGTGACACTTTTCACATTTTATTTTCACCCACGACCTCGGGATCTGTAACAAATAAACAATGTATTGGTTTTGGAACAGAGCAAACACGTGAAATCAAATATTATGTTAGCCGGTAAACAATTTTATGGTGTCACCTGGCGTGGCAGTGATTTTAAAAACATCAATTAACAAGAACAACGTGTATGAAAATGTTTTAGAGAGAACATTTTAAAATAGCAATGCGTGAATTTGTTTCATTTGGAACGTTTAAAAAAAACTGTTACAATTTTATAATTTATTTTAAAACAAAATTTAGACAGCCCTCGTTAAGAACAATTTCTTTGTTAAAGTATATGTTATGTATATCGTGAACAATATTATTGTTAAAGTATAGATTTTACTCGTGAATGATGTTACATTATACGAAAATAATTTAGAGAAAAACTTTTTATATAATACCAGATATTTTGTTTTAATTTAAAAAAGTTACCAAATATAAAATCGAACATTTAAATACAATATTGTCAGCTTTCATTAACGTAGGAAAATTTTAATTCTGAACACTAACAGTAAATAGCCCAAAGCAAATTAAAAGTTATTAAAGACGTTGAAAAACAAGGCGATGGATTAAAATAATAAAACCAATAATATATCAATGAATAATATATTGCAAACACAGATGCAGAAATAAAAACATACCATGATAAAAAACAGAACATTATGAAGATAGCACAGTGCAGAGATTAAAGTGTAATAAAATAACTAGCTTTTACAACTCTATATTTTTGCTATTAAATTGAAACTCGATTTTCCATAATTAGTTTTTATCAATAGGCTTAGAGGGGTTTACAGTTTTCTCTGAATTCAGTTCGATAACGTGCGGTATTATTAACGAGACGAAAGTTCTCAGGAGATGTCGTAAAATCAAACACTTATTTAAAAATAATTTTGCGTAGTTTTTAGTGGAATCCAACGATCGAATACAGTGCTTTAATTCTAAACGTCCTTAAAGTATTCATCCGCACCATTATGAATTATTTCGTTATAATAATTATAACAACGACCCGCGTGACGCAATAGTTACCATGCCAAACCGCGGTTCGAAGGATTCTAGGTTTGATTAACAGCTAGGCAGAAATTTTAATAGATAATTTAAATATTTGTTCTCCGACGGGGTGTGTTTGTCATTGTCTCTGTGTGTTGTCCATGGCACCCACGACACAGAGAATCCTACTGTGGAGCTATACTCATAGCACCGTTATTAAATAATAAAAAAAGAAAATAGCAGCAAATCATGATATACAGTATTTAATAATGAACACAGTAGAAGCCTTTAGCGCCGGCGCCAACGTAGTGTCTAGGTAATTGATTGTGCAGTCGCTCGCTTACACAATGTCTCAAGGGCCGTGTTGGTTTATTGGAACACTACAGAGAACCTTTATCGAGTACACGGCAATCAGAATCTGAAATGGAGCTGATTGAATTCATCGAATTGGCGATATTTGGATATATTTTTGGTGTTTTCAATTTCTTGTTTTATTGAAATACAGAATAGAAAGAGTTGTAATTCTTGAATAGCAATGAAATAAAAGACTGGATAATAGTATTCAACACTAATTGACTACATATTCAGGGTCATTAAGTGAGTTTTAAACTTACTACTCTCTTTTACTCTCGTTAGCACTTCGTGACAAAGAGTGGCATCTCGTTAGATCCTAACCAAGGCGACAAGGGCAATCGGCATGTTTTTGCCATTTTCATATTAATCATCTTCTTTTCAAGGTGCCTTCTATCGAAGTCGGTGATCATTAAGGCGACCTGAACTTTTGACACTGCAGCTCTAAATAACAATTGCTGCTTTCATAATACACTAGCGAATTTATTATTTAATTATCAAGTTTAGCTTGTGTTATAGTAAACTTTTCTTAACATTTTTAACTTCTTCCTGTCTACTTCTTTCCTAATACCTAACTTACCAACTACCATACAAGTATTTGGATTTATTTGTAGTAGCATTGTTTGTCAGAGTCTACGAATTCAAAAGGCATACGTAATCCGTCTTAGTAGGTTTGAGTATCGTTCGAGTCATAACCTTTTAACAAGAATGTTCGGGTGGGCAGAGAATTTGCTACGCTCAGATTATAAAGGTATTTTCGTCTTTTAAAGTTAATATAATAAGGGTCATCTATGAGTCATTGCCTTATAAGACAGAGCTCTTTACATAGCCCTTAAGCTCGAAACTGAAGTATACTCGTAGTTAGTATTCGTACAATATTACAACAAATAAATGATGAAGATCTAAATATATTTCGTCAAGATCATGTTTACTAGTGTACGCAGGAGCTTGTATCGAAATAGAATAGAAATCTATACTAATAATATAAAACTGAAGAGTTTGATAGTTTGAACGCACTAATCTCAAGAACTACTCATTTGAATTAGAAAAATCTTTTTGTGTTGTATAGTAGATATAGTTAGTGAGGAAGGTTATAGAGTATAACATAGCGCTTCGACCAATAGAAGTTGAGCATTGAGGAGAAATTTTACAAAAGCGGGGCAAATGTTCCAAGGTGATACAAAGTTCACCAGGTCTACTAGTATATCATAAAAATTAGGTATAAACACGAACCACACGAACACGAACAAACACACGAACCAATGAAGCATACGATACGAAGAAAGAAAGAAAGTTTTGGCTATCTAGCTCCCAGAATGCGATGAATCATTCGGCGGCTGACTTAAGCATAAGGGTGGCAGACAGGGGCTTTAGGGAAAGATAAATACCAATAATAATATTAACGACTTAATAATAATATTGATTATTTTATATAACACTTTCATGTAGTTATTGTACCCATCTAGCTTCTCCTTGTATTCACATATTTCTATACCGTACTAATTTTCCCCACTATGTTGATATGATGTATGTACATCAAAAACATTTATATCGGTATTATTCGAGAAAATTTCGATAAAGTTCCGTACAACATTTTGCATAGATTCTGTTTGACATCATGTAGAAAAGATATACGTTTATAACAACCTGAATCTCTTCAACCTAATGAACTGTTATAATTAAATTTCGTAAAGTATCACGTACGAAACAGTGATCAAGGATTTTCATATTCCCACTAAACATAAGAGGTTTCATGTTCATTCCTTCGTGTAACTTAATTGAATTTTCAATTTCTCGCGGCACTCTAGTGAATTTGGAAATTGCTATAATTTCATTGAGAAAGTTATGAAACTTAATACTTTCAGATTCTCTTAATTTCCTATCCTTTTTTATGATCCAAAAATGACCGGACTAACTATCTAATGCCAAAAAGTCACCATCTTACAGGGACATCGATAACACTATATAATCATTGTAGAAGACACCATCAAGAGCTTTGGCAAGCAATCGTGGTTCCATTTTCTAGCAAGTTCTTTTCGATCACAAATCTACCTGAATGTCGGCCATTTCAGCCACCAAGCGGCTTAAAAGACCACCTTAACGTTCTAGTGGCCTACTTAAGGCCTTATGTAAGCGTAAGACTACATCACAGCACTTAGTTTAACGTCTTAATACTATCTCAAAATATACTTTTGAGTATAACATATAACATCTGGGCCATCTTGTAAAGATTTGATCCATACCACTATATCTTTAACCGACTTAAAAAAAGAAGATTATCATTTTGACTATATTTTTTGTGTGTTACTCGTAACTTTTTACTGGTTTTTTACGTATTCGAAAACTGCTTGGCATGTGGTCTCGGTTAAATTTGAGCGACATCTGATGACTGGTTTTTCAGTTATCTCTAAATACGTACACTTGATGGGTATGACTTCGGAATCGGAATGTTTAATACGGCGTAATAATTGAAGTAAGTTTTTTTATTTTGTCCTTTGTGTTTAAAGATTTCTTTACCGACATTAATTTCAATGTGAAAATAATTTATTTCAGTATGTCTTTATATACATATGTCAATATGTCTGACTATTTCTAACTCAGGCGCTGCGTCGGCCTTTGCGTGTCAAGAATCTTCCCTACAATTTTAATGAATTATAAACTTATAATAATACTTAGTTTTAAAACGTGTCAGTACCATAAGCAAAATTGTAAATTTTCTTAAACAAACGCCCGCAGTATTTTATTTCATAAATCAGCTCAACACATATTAAACTTCTTTATCTAGCTTATCTAGCCAGTACAGGTGTGCAGAAATTATTTACGGTCTCAACGCGTTGACAACAGTATATTGCTCTACTTAATTCTTACCAGTTTCATGGAAATTACTACTATATTTTTAGCACTTTGATTCTAGTGTAATCTATATATAAAAAGGGTAACAGAAAACAGTTCGCAGTTTTTCTGGTCCCTTTGTCAGACGATTCTCTTTTTTATTGATTTTAAGTTGATGTTGTGGTTAAGTGTGTGTGCTATGTATTGCCGGCTAATAAAGACGAGGTAAACTTATTATGGAGGGTGTATGTAGTACCTATATAGGGTGAAGGTAACGGCAGCCATCCCCAGTGTCGAAAGTTTTTATTTTGACGGGAGGACACATCTGGAACATGTCGGCCACATATCTCAACGAGTGTTAGCTACGATAAAATCAATCCGACAAATCCGACGAATTCAAGTGCTCTATGTAACACGAAAGCGCTCAGATTTTGCCTTAACGGTCATTCATTCTTCTACTGACCACATCGGCAATTACTTAGGATCTCTAAAAATTTTATTTTACTCACAGAATAAGATTTAAGTACAAAACTTATCCTCCAACCATTAGTAAATATTATGTAATTATTATCTCAATACTTTTCGCTGTAACGAGCAAAAGCATTTGATTAAACTTGGCCATCAAATAAATATATCACATATAATAAGTTGCCGAGAGTTGCAATTACAAGTACAATTTTGTTTTAATAAGAGGTTTCCTTGTTATTATGGGCGGTTTATGTTAAACAAGGAATGGGTGACTTTCCACCAAACTCACGACTTATTATACTGTCCCATAAATCAGTCCAACACTTACGCATGTGAAATTCCTTTATCTAGCCAATCTAGTGGTGCAGGTGTTCGGTATTATTTATGTTCTCCACATGTTGGGTAGGGTGAATGTATTGCCCTACTTACTGGGGTCGATCGTATATTCTCACTTGTATACTTTTCCTGTCAGTATTAATCCGGATTTGTTTCTGGACTTGTTTGACAGAAAACGGTACAATTAGAAACACGTGGGGACAATTTGTTATGTTAAACCGGCTAACGAGTAATTAGGTTACATGATGAATATTCACTCATGCATACCCAATATAAGTAGAATACAAATGCTTGTGTTATAAGCACTACATTTGATACGCGTGAAAATATTCTCAACTAGTTTCTAAGGTGGTTGATTTCTAACTTAAAAAAAAGTATTTCATAAACCCTTGGAATTAAGATACAATTTAAATATCGTTGTAGTAGCATTATATTTATTTTGTTGCAGTATACATAGATATATAAGTATGATAAGGATTTCAAAAAAGTATTTTTAGGAACATGTCATCTCTGTATATGTATGAGAAAGAGAAAGCGAAATTTAATGTATATATTATGTTTGTGGGTGCCTCAGAGAATACTTTAGTGTAAATTTGGGTACAAGTTTCCAACGCTCTTGAATATCCTCTGGATGTACCATCCTATTAATATCTAATCAGAACTGTGACATTCAGAGCTTTTTCTACGTTTTAGCCTTCTTGCTTAGTCGATTCGCTCTAAACAGTAGGTACTTATAGCTAGATATATTAAAGTACATTCCGGATGGTTTTCCCTCTTCTATAAAATACGTATCAAACTCAAATAACTATGAAGTTGTGGGGAGAACTCTGACCATTACCTGCATAATAACAGTTCGAATCGATTCGATTTCGATAGTAAACTGAGCGGCCGCTTCAAATTCCACGTATCATTTGTGTGGCTTTTATGACAGAATTGCAAATTTAAGCCCTTAGTAAGCGTTTTGCATTTGAAAACACAAATTCGCTTTTACGGTCATTTGCATGTCGCTGTGTCACAGTTGCGGCGACTTCCGGATTGGACAAAGTGCGCAAACTACGCAAACTGTGCAAATTGTGCAATGTGCCCGCGCTATTAATATTATATGCAAACACAACGGTAACGGTTGGAGCATGTTGCTCTTTGCATTGTGATCAGGTCGTTTCTAGCTTCGTTATATAATGCAAAAGATATCTAGTTTTTACTAGTAAAAACCGGTTGCAACCGAATTGAACTTGTTTATAAAAGTGTTCCGAACTGTAAACATCGAAGAATATTTTAGATTCAATTTTAGATTTTCAAATGTAAATTCTGGGCATGTATTTTTATGTTATAATCAATTTTGTTATTTTACAATTTACACTGTAAAGTGGAGCATGGTTTATTTATGTGCATATACTCTCAAATCTATTTAACAAAACGCTAACCGTTACTGATTGATAGACAACGCAACAACAGAATATTTATACAAGGTTTCTTTTTATAATTATAATGGCGTTAACAATAACTGGAAAAATATGAAAACGTGCAGAATTCAAACTCGGGTCAGTAGTGCGACAGATCTACATTAACCACGACGTTATCACAGACTTATGTAAATGACCGATAGATGAACAGACGAGCCCTGATTATAAATTGTCACCATTAGTCAACAACATCAGTAACACCAAAAGCATTAGCAATTATCTTGTTAGGATACCTAATCCGACACGGCTACCGGCATTATTCCAGCATTGCGACCGAAATACGTATAACATTTCACGATAGCCAAGCGTTTAATAAACCTCACCAAAACAAAAGTTCTATCGGAATTAAACTGATTGGTCAGAGCCTTGAGACATCCAACGTTCAATTTTAGGACTGGTTAGGACTTGCAATAGATAAAGCTCCTTACCTCCCAAGATTTAAAATTAGCCCCCTAATATACCCAAAGGTTTACGCTTTTTATTTATATTTAGCCTCGACTATTTATTATTAGGAAAAAAGTTTTATAAGAATTTGTCACAGCAATTATGCAATAATTTATAAAAGCTTTTCAGTGACAATTCGAATGGTAGGTATTTTTCCGTCTTCTAACTTGAGATTAGCCTCACTAAGAAAGTATAAAAAATTGGGTCATTGGTCCCCTCGAGCAAAACACGATAATTTGTTGGACAGTGATAAATTAATGACTAAATAAGCGTTGATAATGATCTAAAGGAACTGCCACCCACAAGATACCAGCTGAAACACTGTTTAACAAATGAATGCGACGAAAAAATATTTACGTCCATTTAAATTCCCGCTTTAAACATGACAAATCGACTTTCTCTTTTTCAGACTGAACGTGATCATTAACTTGTCTACAATATTCTTGCCTCATTCTGTAGTGTTTAGAGAGTAAATACCTTGTGTTAAACCTTTTTTTACGACCCGCGTGGCGTAATGGTCACCACGCCGGACCGCCGTTCGAAGGGTCCTGGGTTCGATTCCCAGCGAGGCGGA
>DWJN01004292.1:0-12560 GCA_018248895.1 Carystus phorcus
TTAAATTATTAAAGTTTTAGAATAAATCAGCCATATTTTGATAACAAAATGAGTATTTTAATGTCGTCACGGCGACATATATGTTTTTATAAATACTTCATTATTATTGCCACCGACCTCACGAACCAACCTTTTATTTTGTGTAATCTGTCATTTGAGGATGCTTTTAAGCGTATGTATATTAGCATCCGTAACCAATTTAACACGACCGAGCAATGCACTAGTTTAATATTTCCTTATCAATAAACGTTGACGTAAGAGTCCAGAGTTTATTACAATTTTGTTCTTCACTCTAATAACAATAATTAAGTTGCCCAATTGTACTACTATTTTGGGGATCAATAAATATTAAATAAATACGTATATGAAAGGTTGTCGTAGGCTATTTGACATTTTTTAAAACCCAATTAACAATATTTACTTAGTAGCCTAATGTCCACATTTTTAAATTCTGGTATGTGTTATGTCTTTGTCATTAAAATTCAAAAAAGTTTCTTCAATAACCCGCCATTATGGCGTCTCGCTAGCCTCGGTTGCGTCACATGCCTGTAAAATTGAAATTACAATTGGCATACAAATGTTTACCGGCAGGTGACATCATCGATATCCGACACAATCGCTGACCCACTTGTGTCACCTGACCGTCGTTTAAGTAAGTTTTTTTAATTATGAATGTTTGGATAAAGTAATGATTATTTTTAAGTTACTTAGTTCCATAAAGATTCATCAGTCAAACAAATAGATTATTGAAACCCATATATTCAGGTTAATCAAATTAGTTCAATATACCTTTATCGTTGTGCTGTAGGTATTCGAATGTTTATTCGAAGGTTATAATTTATTGATATTATTCGTTTATTGGTTTAATTATTGTTAAAGTATCGAGAGCTAAAAATATACGGGTCGCCCCGCTTTATATTGACCAGCAGTCTGTTGCTTTAGTATTCCTTATTTCCATGACGATGACCCCTCATCATTAAGTTCTTTACTAATTTTAGTTAGAAATTATAATTTTGTTATTAATTGGCGAAGGATCGGGGGTTCGGCCACTAAGTGGATATTTATATACAGGTATAATATTACGTTTCTTTCTAGGTTGGTTTTATGATGATTTATATGTGTACTTCCGTGTTAATCGCTACACGGTTCACACTAAGGCGAGTGTTTTAGTGTTAAAAATACAATACATATTAATACTTATTGTTTGTATCAAAATGTATATATTTTTTTTTGTTTGAAATAATAGCGGTCTATGTTTTAATATACATATGTACATGAGTCAAATTCGGTAAACAACGATAAAACGTTTATAATAAAACTGCATTATGTAGCTTTTTAGCCATAATTTTACATTGTTCTAATTGTTTCAATATTTTATTACAAGGACCCACTTAATGATTTGTGTCTGAATACTTTATACGTGTAAAGGCATGCCAGCGAGCTTTCTTCGCGGACGGCCCTTGAGAAAGGATTTCAGATAATTCCAAAACTAGTCGGGTGTCTAATCCGACAATAACAAAAACTATGTATTTAATTACATTATATTTAAAATCTTTGTTATCGCTATAGCTTTTTACGGGTAGAATAGGCATAATAAAACGATGTTCTAAAATTATATAACTATCTGTCTACTTCTTTGTAATGAAATGTATGTATGTATATAGAATAAGCCTACATTTTTGTCAATTGGCAAATGACTTGATCATGGACTTATTTCTAATCGTATTGGGCAGACTAGTATACAGACCATGGCCAAACAGCATGACAACTGTGTCTTATCTTAAGGGACGATAGAAACTGGAGGGTTTGGCATAAGAATTATATTATCAATAAAAGGCATGGTGTGAACCAGTTGTATGTCATTCGTGGACTCCATTAATAGTCATAAAAATGTATACAAGTCTTACAGCTGTTACTTTCGGATGTATTTCAACGCCTTCCATCCTTGAGTTCATGAAAATTACCCTGCAGGTGATGTAACTTACATGATAAAGATGCTTTTCCCAACCGTCCCTTTGGACCAACCACTCAACCAACAATTTTCAAGTTATTCCTGCAAGTTTGTACATTGTTATTATTTTACCATTGTCTTTGTGGTGAACTACACTTCCTCTAAAATTAAGCATTAATTGTGTTCACGTTTTTTTTTTGTTACAGAGAAGAAGAGTCAATAATTGCATGTGAGTTTTCGGAATTTAAAAAGCTTTAAACCATTCAGAAATTAATAAGAATTCTATGGAACGAAATTCAATAAGACATTTCATTTCAACTCTCGCACACAACACTTGTTCCATGGAATTCATAAATGTTCTTCATTTGTCGTATACATAAATAAACGAAAAAGCGGGAATTTTCACTAGGGGATTTAATGCCATACACGAATGAAGGCTTTTAAGCTTTGTCCACCCTCTTTCCGTTAGTAGTAAAACACTTTGCCCCCTGTTGTCTACTCAAATATAGTGATATGGACAGATGAAAAATGAAAGTCATGTCATGCTAGTTACACTAATATATTTATATGGCCGCTACTGTGAAGTCGCTACTTATTTCTTCTTATAATTTTTTTCTCTAACACCAATATATTTTTCGGTTTTAGAAATTCAAAGAAGTTCTTTTTATGAATTACAAAAGGTGTTAGTGAAATTTTAAACGTAAAAGGAGTTCGTAATGGATTTTTTATATTGATTTTTACATCACCTTCCGCCGCATCCGTTTAATTTCCGGAGTAGAATGTTCTATATGTTAATCTATATTGATTCTCGATATCGTCTAAAATGGTCGTTATGAATGAAATGTGTTCAGTCGCACAAAATACAGTATGGAGTTCATTCTTTTACCTTAATTTCGCAATATCTTGTATCTTGTATTGTAGAAAAATAAAAACTATGTAAATTTAAATATTAACCACTGGACTAATACCTTCTTTAGTTCTTAATTAGAACATAAGCCAACAGTAGAAAAACATCCCGTTTATT
Source organism: Carystus phorcus (assembly GCA_018248895.1). Classification (NCBI taxonomy): domain Eukaryota; kingdom Metazoa; phylum Arthropoda; class Insecta; order Lepidoptera; family Hesperiidae; genus Carystus; species Carystus phorcus. The sequence goes on from DWJN01004292.1 coordinate 2,976, forward strand.
CGATGAGCAAAACAACGTTCCCTTAATAACCCTCGTGATATAAACCGTCTTAACGCCATTAATTGCTTGTGAAACATATCGCATGAAAAAGTTTATGACGACAACTCATAGAATCTTACACGTTTTCATAGTAAAATACCGTAAAAGATTATAAGACTCGGGTATTCTGACTTAATTTAAATTTTACTCTTCCATATTTTCAATTTCCAGACTTTACAGGACGGTTTAGCATTAAGTATTCGCTGCTTGAATAACGCTTAAAAATCTTCTAACTTTTTAATATTCATATTGTTATTAATGAATGCATGTTAAATTTAAATCATACTAAGTGGTTGCAAGTTTTAACTTTTTAATCAAATTCCATGCAGTTTGAGGAAGAAAAGTTCTTTCTGAGTAGGAAACTCCTTATTATATGTATAGTTACTATGTCTATATATGTACTGTTATATATATAGTATATGTACTGTTGTTAACTATTCCAAATTTATGATTTTTTATTCATGCGTATTATAAAAGTGCTTCGCTCAGATGATATTTCTTCAAATCTAACCTAATCCAGCAATTTTTATAAGTATAAGATTATGTCCTTGAAAATGGCTCCTAATATGTGCATTTTTTCATATGAAAACGGATAATCATAGATATGACATTGTATTAACCAGAGAGTGTCAAATCACACGCATCCGCTCACTTACTTTATTTATGAAGATATATTCCATGAAATTATACATTCATTAATATAAGGGTGACTAAGATAAGTGTAACGATTTCTTTTATATATAAATAAAATAGACTATTTTGTTGTAATAAGTAATAATTAGTTATATCACTTTTCTAATTTACCTCTAGAAGTTAACTTTTCTAAACAGACTTCGTCTATTTAGTCTACAGTGTACAAAGTTTGAACTAATTCAACATATGAGGGACGTATAAGGGTTTCTTTTTTTCATTGGACGTACGGAACTCCCAAAGCTGCCAAAAGTTCCTATCTTCATTTTGCTTGTTGCAATTAGCCATATGTTTGCGCTTCCAGTTGACACAGTGTAACGAATAAACGAACGAGCCCTATTCATAGGTTTTATTGGATGACTATTTTATTTACACAGGGCGGGCTTTTTACGGAACTATTTGTGAAAAACGTTAAAAATTCATCCTAGAGTCATATACTCAATAGCCAAAGTTTTAACGGCTAGACAATTATTTATTCGACAAATGATATTACGCAAACATTCGAATGTATTTTTGCTCGAGTCGAACTCCTAGTATTTGTCAGGTACCTAGTTGTCATAATGCGCTCAAGACGTCTTTATGATTACTTATCTATTATTGATTACAATAAAATAAATAAACTCCCACACATCTACATATCCATTGCCATACCAAAATTAAACTAACCAAATTATTACATGGTTTAAAAAAGAGACACATCATTCTACACACACACACACACACACACACACACACACACACACGTTCACACAATCATTGAAATAATGATAAAAATAAAATTGTAGAGTTTTTATTTATGTACACAATACTCCGAGGTGGATATAAACAGTGGCGACACAGTTTTTAACTATTGTCACTGTTTATGAACATACAATTTTGTAAACATGTTTTTGGTACTTTAATAAATCTTTAAAATTTTATATAAATAAAGTCTACAATATTTAACACTTTTTGCTGTCGAACATTACAACCAGAGATGCATACAATTCAATACAAATAGAATCATTTGAATCAGAACCCACATGAGCTGAAGCGACGGATAGGACGAAGATGCAAATTGAATAAGTTCTGCAAATAGAAGAATGCGACGCGAACAGCAGACAGCAGTGATACAGTTGCGGTTTTCTGCGAACAGGTGGCACTGAAAATTGAATCAGAGACGTGATCTATCGCTTGATTTGATCACGGTCTGCCTATCACAGTACTGCGGCTTCAATTTGCCTGTAAAACTGTACGCTGTATATTTTATTAAAAGAGTTGCTTGGCAAATTGTGGAATAGGAAAAACTAATATTATTTACATTGCGAACATACTTTTACTTGTCATGCTATTTATTTATTATTGTTTATTTATGTAATATATTTTTTTATATATTTATTTTGTTTTATTTATAAGTTTATGCTGACAACCACTTGAAACTGAATATAACACATGATAGAAGAATAAGTCAAAAACAGTGAGAAGTAGCAGTCGTCTTCTTTTCATACATAATTGTAAAGAAGAAAGTAATAAAGTTTATGGTATAAAGCTGTTCAATTCGCATATTGGAAAGAATATCATTTCTGTTCATACAACTGAAAAAAATAATAACATGAGGAAAATTGCCAGCCAGGTGGTCGGCGTAGCGGAAAGCAATGCCTATTTGTCTGTGGAGAGATGAAAAATTGAGTTAGGTTCGCTCCATCTATATAAAGTCGGTTACCTACAGATACATTATATGTATCAGCGAAACTTCTAAATTTTTGCAGAAATGTTACTACTTCGATTGTAGGTTTTGGGGTGTAAGGGTCTAAATTGATCCTAAATGCAAACGGGTAGCCTTATGACGTCAAATCCTCCTGTTATACTCTCTACCAGCTAGGTTTTCCAAAATATAATGCTTGGGGGCATATTTTTATCCGCCGGGCTAGCTGCCACTCTCTAAAACCAAACGTGAAATGTTTTTACACCAATCGGTTGGAGTGTTGAAGAGCTAAAAGTAATGGATGAATTAATAATGAATCTTCCAATTTTTTTTCCAACAACAACAATCGGTTATTTACATAAAAAAGCCTATAATAACCATACGGTATTTTATGTTTCATGGATATTCAAAATGTTGATTGTATTATCACTTTAGGGTTGATCAAAAGAGAAATAAAATTAACGCCCTTTCACAAACTAAAATGATTGCAACGAAAAAATACTTATTCCAATAATCGTGAATTTTTAGAGAAAATGATCTCTACTAATAACAAATGGGAGATCCCGTTCATATATTTTTTTTATCTTATCAGTATTAATAAATATTTAATGTTTTTATTTTCTTCGTTACGTTTGCTCGTCAGTATTTCAGCGTGAATTTATTTTGTGTCATTGCTTCAACGTCGATGTACAACAGACAAAAAGCCTTTTTTCAACCCAACCCAAATAAAGTATTTATTAATTCATGCTTCAGGCGTCACAGGTTAAATACGACTCTACAAAAGCGGGGTACTGTTTCAACTTCTTTGGTATCATTAAGGTCGTTTAGAATGTTTTTAAGTATGAGTAGTAGAAGTAGTTGTGTAGAAAATTAATGATATAAATACCTGTTAACCCGTAAATCTATTTCAAAATACGTATATAAATATTATTAACAATCTCAGACGTTATTTTTCGGAAATCTATTATTATCAGTTAGTATTATTCTACTTTGCAACAATCCGCGAGAAAAATGTTTATTGGTATATACTCTTAGACATTCGTAGTAATTACGTCCCTCCCTGCCACAAAGGAAATATGCAGCTACAATTAAAGTTATATTCCAACATACATATGTATATATATATACTTATCTTGTAGACTATTGGTTTTATATATTTTTTTTCTAACTGGGCATATTGTTTTTTTGTATGTTAGGCTAATATTAATTTTTATTTTATGTAACAATATGTTTTATCACTTTCCTACTTCTTGTGTCATAGAAGTCATAAATGTGTCATAAACAATATACGCAATAGCATATCAAATTGTTAAAAGCGTTCTACACGATGTCTAACAAATAATACACGACAGTAATATACGATTCACTGCATTACATAGTGTGCAACTGAACTTTATCACGCTATCCGGGTATTATCGATGTTAAATATTAATTCGTTAATGGTCTCCAAGCCAGAAGCCCTCTAGTTGAAGCTTATGTTTTGTGTGTTGAACAAAAGACAAATATTTTGTTTTGTTCTATATTTTACAGTCATATTTGTGCAACCAAATATTAAATGGCAATGTTCAACAGGCATTTGAAATTGTAATAAAATGGACTAAAGATCGCAGTAACGTGTTTTACATGTAAAATTTATTATATAGAAATAATATATGATCACTGGCTTTTAACATTTGATTTTGTCTATGAAATTTTGGATTCATATACACATCAGAGGGAGAACGTTGACATGCTGGGAGGATAAAACATGAAACCGCCGCCCCTCTCTGATACCAAGTATGTTAGGATGGTTAAATAAATATAATACATGGTGGAGTATGCTCTAGACCTCCTCAGTGATGAGCGTAGACTCATGCTCAATAATGGACCATTAATGGGTTGAATGCATACACATACATATCTTGTGGGTGGGATACTTATTTTGTAACGGCTTCTGCAAATTAAGGGTTATATTATGTCAAGTATTACACAAACACTAATTGACAAACAAGTAGAAGAGCCACTTGATGATAAGTGATCGCCGCCACTCATGAATATCAGTATAATCAAAGGATCGCCGTGATACTTTGAATAAGGAGGTAGAAGACTTTCCGCTACTACAACACAAAACATTCTAAGCTTAATTCTTCAAGCTTTGCTCTTCTTGTTAAAAGGTTTATTATATTTATGTTTCATTTCTCAAACCCCTTCTGCTTTTATTGGATTATTCGAGTGCAAATAAAATTACTCGAGTCTTACGTTGATTTTTATTTCTAGAAATGCTCTTTCTAGACTTCACCCTTCTGATTTTAAATTAATGCGTCTGTTATTATGTTTTTTGTACTACAACGTATGTTAAAGTTGTTATAAAAAATGGCATTATTTATTTTTAAATACGTGAATAAAAACCTTGTGTGTCCTTTAAAATGTGTTTTAATTTATATTTTCCGCATGAAAATAATATTTTAGGTAGCGATTTGAAATACTATGCATATTGTAGAGCAGAGAGCCATGGGCGGAACGATTCAGTGTTTGACCTGAGTCCCGGCGGATAATGTAATAAACAGGGTCGATGGAAGCTCAGATGATATTCAATTATTCATGTTATATTTTAGCATAGCATAAACATTCTATAAAAAATAACTAAAAAGAACACTACGGAGATATTACAGGGAAATATATTATATAAACTACATAATTCGCCTTTTTACTTTAGCAACGTGACATCTCATCAAAAGCTTTTTTTATCATTTGATATTATAAACCGCGACGTCGAATTGTATTTACTACAAAAACCCAGTATTTTTAATTTAATTGTTTTGCGACGGTATAATTATCAATATTTTAGAATTTCAACAACGCTTAAATGTTTGAAATTGCTTTCCTTTAAAGTTGTGGTTTTAAAAATATCACGTTATTATTGTATAGAGGCGAATTATAATCTGGAGTGAAATTGTTACAGGCATTCAATGTGAAAACGGAAACATAATAAACGAATATTACTTTGTTTTTTAAATAAAGTATAGATTTTATAAGGTTAACGATTTTATTTTATTTTTCCTCATACACAATCAGCGTAGTTTCAAAGATTTCTAACATTTAAAAAATAGTTAGGGCATTTTAGGGCTACATTATTTATCACGTTAAGGAAAAAGGACCAAAAATAATAAGAAGTCGTTACATGCACATTCATGAAATATGTATTAGTTTTCTCGGCGAGGGATAAACAACATTTTCCGTCAATTTACCGGCACTCTAGATATGAGTATGATGGCAATAACTCAGCGCTGCCAACGAAGGGTATACAGATTTCACTATACGATAACATTCTATTACAAAAAGATATTTCTTACTTAGCCTATTTCACGTCAATTTGTCAAAATAATAGATGTTGTAGTTGTTGTTTCTCAGTTTTGGTGTTTAGGTTTTACTTAATACAGAAGGAGACAACAAAATTTATCTACAAACAAATTGTGATTTAGTGGACCTCAAACATATTTGAGAACGTCACGGTGAACTTCTAGAAGTTTTCCAAGACGTCTTTCTTCACCGAAGCTTGATATAATTAATTTGTAATACGGACATAATTTGGAAAAGTTATGGCGCGTGCGTGCGGTCGGCACTCAGAACTCGGAAGTGGCTCAAATATAATGACTTCTTTGAATTCCCCGAAGTTTTAGAAATATAATATGATTTTGTTCACAGTGATATTTGGCGGTTTTTCCGTCTATCGACGATATTTAATTTATAAGAATACCAAAACCAAAAACATAAAACAATAATAAATCTTCAAAATACTTCGTAATAATTTAACCTTTATCATCGTGATAAAAAGTGCAGAAGAAAAAAAGATATACATTTTAATAGAGGTTATCAGGAAACACTGACGACAGTAATAAATACAAATTATTAGTGATTAAATCCACTGTAATTTACATCTTAACTTTTTGTCATTTTCTTAAGTTCGGCATATTGAGCGTTCTTTTTAAAGGTACAAAATTGTATGGTGGAATCTGTATTCCTTATACCTATACATTGTAGCTCTGCGCCTGTCTTGTTTACCTATTCTAAATTAAGTTTACCCAATGCGTCGGTGACTTTCAGCTTTAAGTATCGTTCCATGAAAACGCTTGAATTTTTCATAAGATATCAAAGGCTAGCTTCTGTACAGCGAGTGTGTCGCGCCGACAGTAAACGAGGCGACAAAAAATATCACATTTTCACCCCAAAGCAATGTTTGCGGCGAGATTGACCCTATACATAGATATTTACAGAAACTTTGATGTCTTCACGTCCATACGACGGGAACGCGCATCAATGTAAGTAGGTTTAGAACGCAAAATCCTTTTTAGTATCTTGGCTGTGGCTAGTCGCTAAACGGATGAATAAAATAAATCGTCGGTCTACTGAAGTGTATATTCTTATTAATTAGTTATTTCCATGATATATTTTTTTAATAATAATTTACAATTATTTTAATAATTTTATTTAGTTCTCCTATCGTCCGTTTAGTGGACAACTAATTACTCTGTCTTTGACTATGGATTATGCTACGATGAGAATCATTGAATTGGCTTTGTTATTAAAAACGCTGTACATTGAAAAATATCCAAAAGTACTTGGTTTCCATCTGTCAGTGGTGGACAAAGTGTAATTAAGCGGCTGAAATTCTTATGACATCAAAAATTATCTGCGACACAAAGTTTAAAGACCCTCCCGAAGTTTGAAAGCGCTGAGCAAATTTTCTTGAATATAAAATTTCGAAATAAATCTTTTACGATAATTAATTATGTATAATATTTTATATTACAAGATACATTATGTAAGCATAATGTCAAGCTATATAGTAAATTAAATAGAGAAATAATTTAATTCGACCGTAATTAATCCCTCTGGCACATGTACTTGTTACGCAAAAATAAAAAGCCTTATCTTTATATTTATAATTTCAGGCAGAAGATTTCTACTTTCCAACCAAAGTTCCCAAAGGATTAAAATTCCCACCTATCGAAATATAAGCAAGTATATAAGTTCTGCGATTCGTTCGTTTTAACCGCGCGCCAGGCGGCCTTCCCTAGAGCTGGATTTTAATATGGGTAATATATTTGCATATTTTACATCAAAATATTGCCGTGTGACGATGATAACAGTAATACTTCACTGTCGTAAACTGGAGTAACGTTTTCATCACTGAGAAGGTCCATAGCATACTTCATCACGCTGCTCTTGTATATAACCCAAGTGACGGAAAAGTTTCTACCGAAAACAATAGTAATCGATGGCTTAATATGCATTCGGAAGCATTGAAACAATCAAGATTTTATTACATCTAGCGGTCTCCCATTCTATTTCTGACCAAGTTCGCTGTTTCTCGGACCACGCAAGCAGAACTATGAGCGAACATCAATCTTATTGTGAAAATAAGTACTAATGTATTAAATATATATCATAAATAAACACATATAATTATGATAATCGACAATGCCATAGTTAAATCACAATAAGGTTGCGCTTTAATTCAGTTATCAGCGCGATAATATTATAAGACGTCGAATTTTTATTAAATTCAAGTATCATACAGGTGCACTACCTGTCATATCAGCATAATTATTCGTTAGAACAAGAGCACATCCTTGGCCACACAGTGTCACGGGTTCATCGTGAGGTTATCGAATCTTGATAGGTCGCTTACCTCTGTGACTCGTCTGTAGTCTGGGATATTAATCCCATAAGTCTCAGAAAGCGCTCGCTCTCTCAATGTCTGCTCGTAGACGAATCACAGTAGCCGTGTGTGGTTACAAATATCCTCTATATAGTCTTTGTGTCAGATACAATTCGAATTTCCGTATTCCAAAATTCTAATACAATCAACAGTAGGTACATTTGTATTCTATAACTGTTATAAGTTTACTATACTACGCGTATAAGGAAAAAAATGTTATTATTTCCTCCGGGAATTCCTTTCTTCGCTTTGACTTTATAAAACAGTTTAGATAAAAGATACCAAAAACTAGGTAGCAGGTCTCTCAAGACAAGCTCTTGCTGTATTAAAAAGAGGGGTCAAGTACCGCGGTCGCTTTCTACTTATTAATGCATCAACCTCAACCCGTGTGGTGTAGATGCTGTAAATATTTTACAATATCTTTTCTTCATAAAAGCGAACCACCTTGACATTAGCATTTCCATTTACATTCGGTGTGACGCTTTTCAGGTGAATGGTCATAAGAATAAGGACGCTCGCGCTTTAAAATATTTTCTGGCTATTTTAACAGCTTTCTGCGTACATTTTAAATGTTCCCATTTTTAACCGACTGCAAAACGAAGAAGTTTTATAGCAGTAAGTTTAAATTGTTTTAAATAATATAAGTTTCAATATTGCTTAATAAAACTGACTTAAAAATACTACTCAAGTTTGAGTAAGTATATCTTGATTTAGCGAATTGCAATGCAACATATGTAAAATTGAACCACCGTGTGGTAAAAGGTGACAGAAGCCGACCTGCTTAGTGGTGAGGCTTCGTGTATATGTATAAAGTATCATCAATATATTGATATTATTTTTTTTAATTAATATAAGTAAAAATTTATATTAAAAAACATTAACTCGACGTCAACCCTACGTGATGGTGTATGTATTATTAGATTTATAAGTAATTAATAATTAATATATAATAATTAATCTTCCGTGAAGCTTTGGCTGAAGTCATTCGCCAAACTATTTGACGTGTTTCGGCGCGGGAAAGTGACATGCAGTATTTTCTCTCTTTCTTCTGTTTTATTTCTTGGTTGACAATGTTTCAGAGATCCCTTTGCTGTTGTTGTCTACAGACGACGGTGACCACTTCCCATGATGTGGCTCGTCTACTCATTTGTCGGTTACTTACATAAAAATATGCGCAAACGTATGTTATAAGCGCCAAATATTTTTAATGCTCATGTTCGTGTTATTTACATATTCATTTGTATATTACATCACGCAGAAAGAAATAAAGCACCTCGGAATTATTTAATAACAAACCAAATACAGTCGTCACGGCACCAGTAAGTGCGTGACACACGCAATTTACTTCAGCATTTAACTTGTTTTGTTCAAAGCGTAATTTCATTAAGCTTTCCTTCAAACTCGTAACTTTAGTCACAAGAAGTTTTTATATAATAAAAAGATTTGGCGTAATGAAGTTTTAAATAATATG
>DWJN01004293.1:0-12559 GCA_018248895.1 Carystus phorcus
AGAATCAAAATAAATGACGTGCATAAGTGTATTGAAATAATACCTACATGAATAAATGATTTTGAATTTGAATTTATACCCTGGATTGTCAGGGATTGCGGTTTATATTTTAGGCCACCCTATTATGGCATTAAAAAATATTTTAATGGCTTTATTCGTAAGTGGTAAAGAATCAATTGACTTTCAACAAAGTACCATGTATACATTATGTATATTGCTTTGTTGGTCATTTAGCAGGGTGCGCTACGAGCAGTGAACTCATAGATGAAAAGCCTTATCCGTTAATATTGTTAGCAGACGTAGATTAACTGTAAATTCGGAGTATTAACTTTTTAAATGTAGCATGGATTCAACAACTTATAGATGCCCTTTGGTTTTCATGCAGAACTCAAACTTAAAATGGCTGTGACGCGTCTATATCAAGCCTTTTCTATGTACCTTACGGCTATCTGGTAAATTACAAAACATATTATAAATGGAACTGAATAAAATTAAAAATTCGTAATAGATCGCCGCTACGAAATATTAACTTGTGTTAAATATTTATTACCCCCATTAGAAAGTAGTAACTCAAGTTAATTTTGAAAACTAAAATAAAACCAACATCATACTACAAAATATTAAAGTGTAATATTCATTAACTAGAGTATAAAGTGCTTATTAAATTTTCAGTGTTATTTTTTTTAATCTTTTGCAAACGCTAAAGTCAGTCAAGAGTTCGCGTGCTATCTTGACAAATAAAACAGATGTGTGGGGCTTGTATAGCATTACGAAATTACTGAATTCTTGAGACTGTTTTTGCGGTCGAAATTCAACCATAATGCGTTTTATCAAAGAGTTAGTTTTCAATAACAGTGTATTTAAAAATCTAGATCTAAAAATAAATTGTACATACATTAATAAAGAAAGTAAAGTATTTAATACTTACAAAGTACTTTGCTTTACTTTATTTTAAAGTAACGTATTATAGTAGTAAAGTAAAGCTAAGTAAAGTATACTTTACTTTAAAGTAAAGTATTAAATACTTTACTTTCTTTATTAATGTATGTAATATTATTTTTAGATTTAGAATCCGTTTTTCAATGTTGACTTTGCCAAATCTCAAAAAGTTGTGCTCAAAAAGCTCAGTGCTTTAGTCTTTTATTTATTAATAAAATGATTTAGATACTATGCTATACTTTTAGCAAGATGATAAACAACATTGTTGCTTCTGTGATTACATATTTCTGTAAGACGGGTCCTTCAATTTAAATAGAATGAAAAAGATTCACTTCTACAATATGGGTTTCAAATGAAAGGACTCGACTTATTATTCTATTTAAATAGAAGCTTGTTTGAAAATTAGTTTTTTTACTTTAATTTTTTTTATTATAATAGACTTTTTCGTTTGATTCAATATTTAAAGATATAGATATCAGGCCTATACGTCGATATTAATCTTGTAACATATGTAAGAAGCAAGTCGAAGGATTGTAAGCAGTGATAGCCAAGTTGTTTCTTGATTTTCGGTTCATTTTTCACATAATGTAATATATCCCTTGTTACGGCGGAGAAAAACATGTGTCAGTCACATGTCGTTAACACCTGAAAGTTCTCCATTATGTTTTCAAAGTTACGTGAGCGTGTTATCTAACTAACTAACGTAGAAATTACTTAAACACGTAATATTTCCCTGAGGAACATTAAACTCTTTTTAATCGACTTAAAAAAGGAGGTTCTCAATTCGATTGTATTAATTTTTGTTTGTAACTTATTTTTTTTTATTAGGTGTGCCGTTTTTGGTGATTTTTTTCTTACTTATTTTAGATTAATGATTGGCTTCTATCTTACATTGTGAACAGCGACGTAGTCTTGAATGGTAAAGCGTGTTAGAAGATGCCTATTCACTCTTGTTTTGAACACACATTATAATCCAAGGGGAACACTGACGCGGGCAATTTATTCCAGTCCTTCGCGGTACGCATAATAAATGACGAAGAAAAGCGGGATGTTTACTACGAAGGGATGGATACCCGCCTTGCATTGTGTCGTTGCCGCGGAAAGTGGAAGGGGAAATTAAATCATGTAATTCCTGCGCACACTCCAAAATGTATCCTATATAATACCAAGAGGCTGGTAACTTGGCCTGTGCTCGAGGCTTTGAAGATTGGTTTCAACCAGCTTAGGGTTACCAATAAACAAGACGCCTCTCTATTGAATCCAATGCTGACACATGACATTTTGCGGCACTAGCCCAAATGTGACTGCAGTAATCCATACAAGGATAAACTTTTATACAAGGTCAGCTGTTGTGGTATATAGTACTGCCGGACATTCACTAGTATGCCCAGTTTCCTAGCAGATTTTTAGCTTTGGATACAATAAACCACCCAAAGATATGGGTCGAAGATACTTCCACTCCAAACAACTGAACCTTTTTTTATATTCAAAAGTTTGTTCTTGTCATATGGTCCCATTTCCATTCGAACGATATCTTCCCAGTAATTTTTGAGATAACTCACAAATAAGTGCATCGATTTAATCGGTTTTTTTTGTTAATTCACAAAGCCATTGTATAAATTCATAATACATCAATTTCAAGCAAAACGCTTCCTCTCATTACTCACGTAACAGGAATCGAAATACCCACTTAACGTATTTTTCATTAATCGTATCTGTTTAATGTAATAGAGTTGAAGTTTGCTTGAACCTTTCATTAAAAGCAACGAAATCGCGATCTACAATGACGTGTGACAACTTGTTAATGTCGCATGATTGCAGTTTCGAATGGCAATTTGTAACAGCCTACTGAGTAAGGTGATTGTAAAGTTTTTGTTATGAAACTGTCGTAAATTTTAGTCGTTGTAAAAGTAATCTTCGAGTATCGATAGTAACTGTTCTAGTTTCGGTAGGAACCTCGAAAAATATTAACATAGGATTCTTGACTGTTTTATTTGTAATCAAATCAAAACAATTAACCGAAGTTGGTTTTGACAAATAATTTCAACTACGCAATCGCTTCAATAAAGTCCTACGGTGAGTGGTCTGGGAATAAGAAGCGGCAAGAATCTTCCAACAGTTTCAGATAGCGCTTAAATATTACTATTTATATTACACACAAACATGAATATCAATTTATATCAACAAAAATGTAAATTATAACACTAATTGTTAACTCATGCTTACTTCTATTTAACAGCGTAAACCGAATGTAATTGTTTCAGCTGAATAAAAAGACATATCTGATTAAATATTTTTTTGCTAAAGTTTATTGTGTTCAGTGAATTAATTTCTCAGAGCACAAACTACAGCACACAGTTGAGTATTCTATAAACGACTAGCTATAATTAACTTGAAAATTGTAAATATCCGCAAAGTAACGCTTGTTACTATTAACGACCTGAAAAAGATGAAAGTCTTGTATAAGTGGCCGCGTATGAAATAAAAGTTACTTACTTTGTCATGTAACGGCGGAAAAATATTTGAAGAGTCATTATGGTACTATCGTGCCATTCATCGCCAACGCGTTGCTAGCTATGGACAACGCGTTGCTGCGTACCACCTCTATACAAAATTACAAGTTGATCTTATAAATCACACATTCCTATAGATATAAACTCTGTTTAAAAAGCAATCGAATAACATAAACGGATCTTTCTCAGATTTATGAATGAAACAATCATTCAATTATCGAAATACAAATAAATAAAGTCATCCTGTAAAGCTTTTAAAATACCAACACCTTTGTGAAAACCGTCTATTTATAAACGAGTTTGGGGCTCCTTCTAAACTCCAGCTGTTGGTATATAAACATTGGCGTATTTCTGAAATATTTGAATTTTAAACAGGGGAAAAGGGCTTCGTTTAGTTTTAAGTTTAAAAGAGGGAAGGTATAACTTTGAAACGTATCCTACGGTTTAAATGTAAATATTTAGTAACACTTAATATTCGATACGATATTGAGATAAATCGCAGCCTCAAAGGACCAATTCGAGAAAACTTGTTTGTGTTATTATTAGGAGAAATACTTCTTATGTTTGTTGAAATAGTAACCAAAATTGATTGCACGTAAATTCTCGAGTTTTGGATTATATTTATTGTATTTTATTTTTAGTTGGTTTACATGTTCGTTCATTATTAATTCGCCTATTCGAGGGTACTTACAAACACATTATGTCTATTATCTTAGAGTACCTATTAGTTCCTTAGATTTTCACCAACACGATCGATATCATTGCGGTATCAAAAATCTCGTCAGAGAATCTATATTCTACCCTAATAATATAAAGCTGAAGAGTTTGATTGTTTGAATGCTCTAATGTCAAGAACTATTGCTTCGAATTGAAAAAATCTTTTGTGTTGTATAGTACAGTTACCGAGGAAGGCTATAGGCTATATAACATAACGCTACAACCAATAGGAGCTGAGCATTAATAAGAAATGTTACAAAAATGGGACAAATGTTCTAAGATTCGAAGTTCGCCGGGTCTACTAGTTCTGTAGCTAAATACATCCGTGTTCTATCTCCTACCATTTCAGAGTACATAAAGGATATACAGACAAACATTCATTTTTATATATTAAGAAGATAGTTGTGATAGACTCGTGAGGTGTAATGTTCATCATTTCGGACCGCCGTACAGAAGGTCCTGGGTTCGATTCCCAGCGAGGTAGAAATTTTAGTTATAAGATTAAATTTCTATTCTCGAACTGGGATCTGGCTGTCTACGCCAAAGAGAATTCTATGAGTGTGTATCGTTATTTATTTAAAACTAACAACTATAGTTAAAGTAGTAGTTGAAATAGTTTTGTATCATTATAAAACAATAGTTCTTATTAATATCTCTCCACTGAAGTCCTTTGCTTAATACATATTCAACCCCATTTATTAATAGAATAGTCTAGACATTTCAAATTTACATCGGCAATCCTTTAGTGTCGCATCTCATAATTTGTGATATTGTAGTCAACGACTGAATTCATTCATTTTTTATTGAGGATTATCTTCATAAAAACTTTAATATAGCTTTAAATTTAAGGGTCGATGAATTACTTCATTAGCAGTCTACAGCAGAATGTTGGTCTATTACCTTCAACCTATTAATGGCCTACTACTAAGCACGGGGTCTCTTCTCATCACTGGGGAGGTCTAGAGCATACTCCACCACGCTGCGCCAATGCGGATTGGTGGAGGGGTTAGTGGCCAACCCAAGTGTCGGATGTTTTTAAACCGCTCGAAGGCCTTCGACATGGCTTGAGAATGCTATGTTCATAGCAACCGGGACCGACGGCTTAACGTGCCCTCCAAAGCACGGAAACGCGCTAGAATTTTTTTACCACTAGCGGTCACCCATTGTTATTTCAAGTCAATATTAACCGCTAATCGTAAACGCTTATCAACATAGCCGTAGCCTTATATTATGGGAACTTCAAACATGAACATAAATTATAACTGGTTGAAGGCCAATTAGCTTAATTACCTGACAGTTTTGCTGTAATAAAACGTAAGAATGAATCTGAGATGATAATCTCATCAAATTTGTCAGTATACATAAATATCTAATTGGTATGTATTAAATTTAGATTTTTATTAATTTGAAGGCTTTCCCGGAACGTAATTACAGTTTGCTTTTAGTAAGTTACTAGTGGCAAAAAATTACACTCGTAGAACTAACTTGATGCTTCATTCTGAGGCGAAACATGTATTGGAAATGCATGGTTTGTTTATTGAAAATGCTTGATTCCTTTGTAAGAGTGAGAAACGATGCATATTTAATAGACTTCGATCATGTAAGACAGATTATTACAAAGTCGTCTAATACTGATTTGTTAATAATGGTTTGCTACAAAGCAACGCCTGATATTATTAAAAAGTTACGTCAATATTAAAAATCTAGTCAATGAAATTTTCTAGTGACGGTAATTTCCTAGACTGCAGCAAGGACTTACTTAATAATACGCAAATGTGAACATAAAAAAACATATATGATAACATGTTGGCTGGCTAAAGTTGTAATCTAAAATATTTTATGTGTAGCACCGCCGCGCCTAATTGCACTAAAACGAACATTAGTTTGGACATTCTTAATTTAGACGCAGAAGTAACTTTGCTTTTATTTCGAATTTGAATCGTCGCGTTTTCATTGAAATTTCGATCTAATATGCACTTTCCGCTGCCCACGTTAAAGTTAAGATTTAGTTTTCCGCTATGCAGTTGTCGTTAAGACGGAAAGAAAAAAACTTTAGAACTGCGGACAATTTTAGCAAGAGACGTCGCAAAACAGACAAAATGAGCTTCAGACATTTGCGCCCTTTTTTAAGACAAAACCTGTGTACATGAATTAAATTCGGCACGAAGTAAATTCGGTGCCACTACGCTAGTGTTCATAATATTTTTGTACCCAATTTGCGCTTATTTTGCGCTTGTTTTACCCATAGTTTGCGCTCGCAAATGCGTTTCGTCGGAACATTATGCGGTTTTTGGACGTTCTATTGTGTTCTGTTTTTAAGCTAGCCTTTTGTATGCATGTACGAATACATTTGTTGTGTATTAAACAATTTGTATGCATGTATTCAACAACGATGGAATGCTTTTGCAGTTTTAGTAAATTTGTTAGAATATTTTTATCAAAAACAAAACGGTTGTTGGAAATGACTATATTTTTGAGTTGGTAAGTCGACAAACGAAAATGCACGAAACAGTCTATGATAAATAGTAGCGCGTCAGCTTCGTAGCATAAAATGTAGTTTCCTTGTTGGCTAAAAAACAAGAGAGAAGAAAAATGGTATTGACTCTCAAAACTCTCGCTGTAACAGGAGTTGTTAGGCCGTTGATTCCAAAGGCTTGTAGCTACGTACGCTTCGAAAGATAATGCCAGTAACAATTATTATATATCTATAGTCATACACATACGTAAATGTAAGTATGACGAATCAAACTACAATTCAAATACGATGTCATTTAATCATGTATAGTTTTCTAATAGGCTTATAACAATCGAAATGTGTTTCTAAAACCAACTTCGAATAAATAAATTCAATAAATTTCAATCCTTTTTTGGTTCTACTACCGTTTTGGATAGATACTTTAACATCAGCTTTAGAAGGAGAGTTAATGGTCAAAAACACTGTTTAGTGCATAATATAATTTTTTGTTTTTATTTTGTTGAAATATTTGTGTTGTAATGTAATAGTCTACTACCATGATCTACTGTTAGGAAGACAGAATAGCAGCGTTGACTATCAGAGTAGAAATTTTAGCGATAAATAAATAACTGTTCCATAGTCAATGTCTATGATACCTGTGACAGAAAAATCTAGACTATCAATGTGTGAGTATAAAAGGATGTCGACACATTAATCTAGTTTAAACGATAGTTTTTTCAGCGAAAATATTTGTCTATGCTGCTGTCGTGTCGAGTACGACATGAGGCTCATATTTATAATACCGTCAAACAATATATCAATCAGGCGCACAGTTTCTCGCAGTTCAAAAAATGGACCATAACTGTGATATAGTGTCAGTGTGTATTAAAAGACCTTTAAGGATGTTCAATTTTGGATTTTTTTCTTAACAAAAACGACTTAAGAAGGAATATTTATAACTTTTTAAACGACTTCAAAAAAGGAAGAGGCACTCAATTCGTCTGTCATCGTTCATGACTGTTCATATCACATTATCACATGTTCGGGATTAAACCGAAAATCTTTACATACAAAAATGCATTTTGGCTGTGTGTCCTTTATATACTCTGAAATGGTAGAAGACAGAGCATCGATGTCTTAAGCAAATTTGTTCAGAATTCTTCGATAAATGTTTTGGTAAAATTATATCGATCGAACACAGTCATGGTTGATGAGTTATAGTCGAAAATGTTGATTTTTTTCTGATCGATCGGACTAAATCTACCCGTATATCCAACAGCACTTTATAAACAGAATGAAAATGAATGTATTCTTAGATAATGACTTTATAATCAGAATGAAAACGAATGTATTCTTATATAAGTATGCCGACTTTTATTTAAAATTGATTTTTTTAAATGCGTAGCAACACGCGCCTTTTACACATAGTCGTGAATAAAAATAATGCTTTGCAAATTGCAAACAATCTAAATATTTCATCATAACTATTTCTAACCCTATAACCTTGAGTTCATCATAGCATCAAGCAGATGTGTTCACATGATTCATGTTTGAAATATGATGAAATACGTATCTATACGTGTGATCCCACAGAAAACAGATGCGTCTGGTAACCACATGCCAAAAATATTACATTTTAATTATTGTACTAGCTTAATATAGTTCGGTATTCAATAATTTGAAACATAACGTTCGAGATGATACAACCGTTTGAGAAGACCTATGTATGTCTGAGAATTCTTTTGCTATTTTGCCACACACTCATAGCCCCACACTAGGATACCCTGTGTCGTGGGTGCCATGGACAACACAGAAAGACAAACACACCCAGACCGAGAATAGGAATTTAAATTCATCATTCAAAGTTGTGCCTCGCTGGGAATCGAACCCAGGACCCTTCGAACGGCGGTCCGGCGTGGTGATTACGCCACGCGGGTCGTCGATTACCTCTTATTATTTCTGGTTTTATATTATTACTACTAATAAGATACTCTTCCCATGAACCGGCCCGTTACCTTTCTCTTACTTGTGACAGTCGCCAAACATCTTATGTTCCTTCTGAGGCAAAGTCAGTACGTCTTGAGTGGTAGTCTTTGCTATCACTTATCTTCATTCTCAGTCGACAATGCATCGCTGATGTCCTCACTGTCACCAAGAACTATTGGTGTCGGTATCCACATACTATGAAGGATTCGTCTGTTTAACTCTATTTGCTTAAAAAAATATATGTCGACAATAAAATCCTTATTATTATAAATGTGAATGTAAGTTTGTTTGTTACGCTTTGACGTCAAAACTACATAACCGATCATCATGAAAGTTGGTATACATATTCTTCGAGGTGTTAAAAAGGACATGACATACTTTTTACGTTAAAAAATATAGTAATACTAATAAAAATATTTATTGTACACTAAACACGAAGCAAAATACTGGTATACACTGGTATTTTATATATAACAAAAATTATGTAATGATCTTTAATTTACTCAAAGGCTTTTTGCGAGCGAAGCCGCGGTTTAAAGCTTGTAAAATATATTAGACGAATTAGATTCATATGTAGGTGCTTTATTTATTTCACATTATTTCTTGTTGTCAAATTTACGAATCTATAGCAGAATTTTACGTTAAATATTGGAAGTACACAAAAAAGATGCATTTTATTTATATTATCAAACAGACAGTTATACAGACTCGGAATGACTCGAGCAAAAAGGAAACGGAAGTTGTATAAAAGTAACAGGAACTGTCAGCGGCTAGCATCGGCGGTAACTTACGGTAACAATAAAATAGTTTGGGTAATATAAAAGTATCCTGAAATAGTATATTGAATATAGAAATAGTATTGAATGGGTGATAGCTAAAGTATTAATATTATGATGTTTCGTTGAAAGTAATTAATGAATCATAAAAAACCTAAGAGATATTAAAAATATTCAAATATATTAAATAGATCACTGATCACCTTTAGAAAACTAGAACATTTTGGGTTTCGGGGTAAACACATAATTTATCGAAATATGAAATGATAATTATTAAATTTTCTCTGAGTTTCAATATGGTTGCATCTATTTAACTACTCTTATTACCTTTGACTTTTTTAAATGAATATCTGATGAATTTGTAAGTATTTCGAAAATTTTATGTTACAAATTTTTTATATATCGCACCCCCCATGGAAGAAACATGCAAGTGGACTTACGCGCATTTTTTTTTATTGGACTAAAAAATCAAGAAAAATCTAATACATATTGTCAATTTTTTTCATAATTTTTATGTAAAAAATGAAGTAGTTAAATGCAATTATGTAAAATATTGCAACATAGAAACATTTATATTTCCATCATAAAAACGAAGTTAATACATTTACACCTGATTATTTTCTAAAGTTCCATATAACAAATAGCATATTTATACTTACCTAAATCTTGAACGAAGATTATAAAAAATAGTTTCGCGTAACTACAGTTGCATACTTGTTTGTGTGTTGTATCTGGTAAATATCGTTGTGCAAGTCTAGTTACGTAATTCTTCCACGGAACTTTTGTCAATTTTGTATTATGTATCAATTGATACGTATATTTTTTTGTATTAATAAGATCATACCAACCTAACCTAACCAACAATTGCCGCAATCGTGAGACATCTGCTGTAATTATTTGAAGATTTCGGTTGTCTGTCTTTATTTTACGCCGTATGCAGGCAATCGAGCAGACGGGTCACCTGATGGTAAGTGATCACCGTCGCAAGCGGTGACGAAAATTGACCGCAGGTATTGAATTAAACAGTTCACCAGAACATTCCCCATTGTACAGACGGTAACACACGGACACACAGAGAGCCCACATCTCTCCGTAACTCAAGCGAATCTAAACCGTCTGTGAGCGTGGGATCGTCGACAAGACGAATTGTCGTTGGATTCGTTTGAAGGGATCCACTTGGCTAGTTGGGGCTCCGGCCCAAAGGTGGGAGCAGTACTCCATGTGCGGCCGAACTTGCGCCTATAGAGCAGCAATCTGTGCATGGGCATGAAGTACCGCTTGGCTCTGTTGAGCACTCCCAACTTCTTTGAAGCCAGTTTGGCCTTACTCACCAAGTGGTCCCGAAATTGGACTTCATTCCTAATGTCGACACCTAGGATCCCAATGCTCTTAGAGATGGTAAGAGGAATGTTCTGGAACTGTGGTGCTATGACGAAAGGGGTTTTCTTAGCGGTTAACGCGCAAACCTGTGACTTTTCGGGGTTAAATTGGACTAAATTTAGTCTGCCCCAATCTGAGACCCGTTAGAGATGTCTCGACTTCAGACACCAGTTTATTCCTCTTCTCCTCAATGTGCACCCGAGACATGTTTACTTGGCCTATATAAAGGGCATCACCGGTACTGTCATCAGCATAACAATGAATATTCTTGATATCAAGCATATCATTGATGTGCATGATGAACAGTGTGGGTGAAAGCCAAAGCCTTGTCTCCGAAAGTAATGATCAGATCTTCACCAAATTAAAATGTGACCCGTTAGGAAGCTTATATATCATCATATACACATTATTTTTTTCACTTTTCATCGACAAATAATGAAATGAGCACCTAATTCACGAAATCGAAGTAAAATAAATACACATTATCAGCGATAACTCAAAAACTAATCGCCTGATGTCGCTCACATTAATATGAAACGAATGGGAGAGCACCAGCTTGCAAATAAAAAGAGAATCATCGAAATTGATCTACCCAGCAAAAAGTTATAGACCTACACACATAAAAATACAGACGAATTGAGAACCTACTGCTTTTTTGAAGTCGGTTAAAAAGAGTAAAAAAAACATGTATTGCATGTGCCTAAAGAAATTTATGCAAATATCAGATATCAGAAATGCTAAAGTAAGAGGACAGAGATATAACGTAAAAGAAAACACACAATAAGATATTTTGGATTAAAAAAAACTGATAAGTAATAACACTAATTGAGCGAAGGACATGTCTGAAAAAAGAAATTGGACGAAGATAAAAGAGATTTTTCTAGAACCTTTGTCACCTTTAAAGCTGCTGATAAAATATAATTTTGATGATGAGACACTAACTATTCTAGACACAAATCGTAGCATTAGAGTGGGAAGGAGAAAGAAAAAAACAGTTAACGAAAATATACAAGAGCCATCTGTTTTATCCCAATTATATGATGCACCATTACCGATATCTACAAATCTATACAAAGGTTTAATGAGTCTGTGTAAAGATAATTATATCCTATCCTACTACATTATCATACCTTTTATATGAATTCGCGTCCAAAATCTACCAGAAATGAGGAAAATTTTGATATCGTTACTGACAGTGAATCTTCTTAATCTTTATTACTTAACTTGTTGATTTAGCATTATGTTAAACTTTAATTAAATAAATGGGTACTATTCGTAAACTCAATTTGTTGATTTTGAATGAGAAAATATAACTGTTTTAATTAATTACTGGGTTAAAAATATATTACATTTGTACAGTCTAATTAATTCTTTTTTCTGGCATGGCAGATGTATGAAAGATAAAACTATAGAGGAATTTAGATTGATTGGTAAAAAGAGGTTGCTACACGTAATCAAGGATATGGGTTCTCGTTCTCTCTAGGCTATAGGCTATAGATATAACATCACGTTAAGATGAATAGGAGAGGAGCAGGAATAAATAATATTGCAAAAACAAAAATCATGTTTTACAATATTGTTCCCCTCTAAAAATCCAGACAGCATATATCTAGATTTAAGGTTAACCTACTATAACCATTTTTATGTTTATCAGAACAGTTCTAATATAATAATTTATATGGAAAAACAACGTTTGCTGGGGTCAGCTAGTTATAAATAAATAATGTTTGGGTTGACTTATAATGCCTTATTTCGATATATCTTTTACATTAATATTAAAAGTCAACTTTTTA
>DWJN01004294.1:0-12559 GCA_018248895.1 Carystus phorcus
CCCGGTAAGTGACACACACACACACACATACACACACACACACAGAGAAAGATACACACGTGCATGCACGTATACAGCTGTGCACACACACAACAGCAACCACAACATGTCTTCCTATCGTCGCGGCGCCACCGCGATTTCTGCGTGTGACGTGACGAGGAATGTAAACAGTAACTTCCCTAAACATATATTATACTAATAGCAATATATACTGTGACAGGACATTCCACAGACAAGGCTATGTTTATCGTGTCCTGTAGTGGGACGCGTCACAGACGAGAGGATAACACACAATTTTAATATATTTTTATAATGTAATATCATAAATCATATAGTGAATCAAGATCAGATGTAGATGCAATTCTTTCCAAAACAGTAGTAGGATTAAAAACTGACATACCTTAATGTTGTGATAAAATATGTAGATTAAATAAATAATTTTGAATAAAAATATATTAGTTGAAGAACTAAAATCTAAACGATATCGATTCGATTTGTACAAATGATGAATAGGAATGTATAGCGAGGTGAAACTACCCGCAGGTACCCACACAAAGCGATCGTCCTCCGAGTGCCGCGACGCGGGCTCCCCCCGGCGGCCCGCCTCCCGCGACGCCTCGCTGAAGGACGAGCTGCGGCGGAACAACTCGCTGCGGGAGAACCGCCGCGACACGCTCACGCCGGCCACGTCCATCGCGTGATGCTGCCGCTAGATGACGCCACTGGTGGGTTCGCTGGATTCTGCCGCTGGATGACGCCACTGGTGGGTTCGCGGGATACTGCCGCTAGATGACCCCGCTAGTGGGTTCGCTGGATGCTGCCGCTAGATGACGCCACTAGTGGGTATGACTTCGTGTTCTCTTACTAACGTTTATATTAACACCGCTCGTTTGGTTTACGTTTGATGTAATTTATTTAGATCTCCTTTATTGGTGTTTGAGTTGATTGTAACAAAATTGTTTTTAGTGATGCGTTTTGATGTACAATAAAGAGTCAATTATTTCCAATAAAACATTCAATTGAAAAACGGACGGAATGCATGTTTATGCGCATATTTCTACGTCATTTAATTCAAAATACATTAATTCAATTTATTTATCGAAGTAATTGACTCAGTATATCATTTAGACTTTAACGTACTAAAAACGTCAGTGTGTCAGTGTATAATCCAGTGAAGTATGTAATAATGAGCAATCTAAATATATTATATGAAAAATAAACTCAACACTAAAAATAATTATAATACTAATTGCTACACACCGGTTTTTAAAGTGAATATAATGTAACACCACATGACATCACAAACTGTAGTAGCGTCATCTAGTAGCAAAGTTTGTCAACTGTTTCCCCGTTCAATGACCACGTGATAGCCGTTTGAGCTGAAGCGTTGTGGATTGATGGTAAGAGAGGTTAAATCCACTTTTGAAAAGGTAATGAGAAAGTTACGCTATCTCGCTCTAGTGACAGTTGAGAAAGTTAAGCTGTCTCGCTCTTGTGACAGTCTAGCGTTAATTGAATTCCCGTGAGTTACGCACGGTCAGAAACACGAACTATACCTATATTAAGATTCACAGCTATAGAAACGACAAAACGTAATCACATTTACATTCGAGACTTCTATTTGCCGTCTATGCCAAATTATAATTCTTTCGGCGGGAACGAAAAGTATACAAAATGGCCGCCGGGCGCCATTTTGTGAAGCCCCGAGGTTTTTTATAAAGAAAAGGACTCACGCAGCTGTACCTAGTAGCTTAATTATAACGTGTTTGTTTTAAATTAAAATTAAATTATAAAGTTTTTAAAAGTGTTGAAACCGGCCATGTATTTAAAAAAAAAAGTGTTAAAATTTTACGCTATACCCGTAACGTACTGAGTAAATGCTAATGTTTTTATTTTAAGGCCTCTGAAAAATGTTTTTTGTAGTTATATGAAAGCGCTGTATTTTTGCAAAATGTGAATGATATAATATGTTAAACGGTTTATTCTATAAATACCCTTTACCTACTGCCGTTGGTTATGTGTAGCCTTAATTGTAGCTCGTGCGATAACATACGAACAAATACATTTGTGTAACCCCACGATTATGTATACGAATACAAAATACAGATACATTTTGGATTTGATTGCAAAACGGACTTTTAAATTGTAATCAAATTAAAATAACATGTCTGTATTATCTCCGGTTTCTGAAAGGTCGACGAAAAATTAACTAATAAATTGACAAAACTATTGTATTATTTGATTGAAATAAATGTTTAGTTAAACACAGCTGTCAAATTTTACTGCGCATCGTTTGTCAAATACGATTTTGATTTCCGGTTTATTATTGTCTATTCAACGTTTTAGAAACTCGAAATGTTTCGACAGTTGCTAAGCTAACATGTCTATTAGTTCAATATTTTGACAAGTCACTCAGAAACCCGCGGTTAGCGACGTATTTTGACATGTGACATTTTATCGTTTTAATATAATAGGTTGGCAACTAAGTTATTGCGACTTTTGTCGATAGATTCACTTTACCTAACCTATATTTTTAATAGCAAACACCAGACATTTTACGAACGGGGAATTTTTGTCAGAACGATGGAAAAAGGTCATCCACGAGAACGGACAATATCTAATTGAATAAAGTTATATTTTTAACAAAAAATCTGAATTTTCCTTCTTATATGTAATCGGCAATGAAATAGTTGCCGACCCAATATTAATGTCTAATCGACGTTTCAGAAACTCGAAATTATTTGACAGTTTCTAAGTTAACGTGTCTTTTGTTCAATATTTTGATAAGCTTTTCACAAACCGGCGGTCAGTGACGTATTTTGACACGTGACATTTTATCATTTTTATATATTTTAATTTCTTACTTGTCACTTTATTTGTGTATGTGTATATATAATGTATTTGTGTATGTTATTCCGTACGAACTGTATCCTGTACAAATAGTTTGCACTTTTAATATGTAGACAAACAGTCCATGTTAACGCATTACGCTAAGTAATTAAGCCACGTGTCACCGAATTGTATCAAATATTAATAATAAAAGGACGTAGATACGTTTTAATACGGACGAAATAGATTTACTAAGAGGATCGTTTCGAAATTATGTTTATTTTAGCGAATAAACTTTGGTAGTGACTTTGTGTTGTCATAAAAAAATAAATAATCAATAATCATCTTAAATGTTATATAGCAAAATGTAGTTAAAGTTATAGTTAACGAGATACTATTGAACGCACGCTTAATCCGACCATGACACGTAGGTATAGTGTACAGGCCATATAGCGCAATTGGAGCTTTTTGTACGGCGGTAGAAACATGGTCATGCCAATTCTAATTATCTATACATATAAAACTGTAACTGATCGCTGTCTGTACATGGTAAATATATTTAAAAATACATAACGGGGGAGGGGGGGGGGGCTATATACACAAGACAACCCATTTTTGTTTAGTTTTTTCGTTTTGTTTGTTTATGCACGCCTAGCTCAGAAACGGCTTATCCGATTTGAATGCAGTTTTCAGGATTATATTGTGATGGGATTCAGTCAACATTTAATGTTTATTTCATTTAAATCGGTTAATAAATAAAGAAGTTATATCAATTTATGTAAATCATTCATCGACTGTTGGCGAAACGAAGTTGACTGACTGCTAGTACTATATATGTATATTTTATACGTATTTCTAATATTCCGTGTCCCGTGTCGTCATGCATGTTTATAAACGTACAGCAGTTTTTTATACGTAAATATATTAGTGCGCTGAATGTACCACACATACTATTGAATATTAAATAGCAAATAAAGTGTATATAAAAATCGTTCTAACTGTCTTAAGTGACGACAAATATGCATGGAAATTTATTACGTAGAGAAAGACGTTGGATATAAATTGCCAAAAACATCTGCATTTAAAATTTCGCTTTTTTATTTTTGCTTAAATTGTTCATAACGGCTCGTAACTTCATGCTACATATAACAGGGTTTAATAGGACCAATTCTTCGGTCAAAACGGACGCACGGCAATACAGTCAAAATATTACATATTGATATTATGTGTTAACGATGATGGAATTTAATATGGACTTATAATTCTATTTGAGCTATATGGTCTGTGATTAAAATAATAGTGGAAAATTAACAGCGTAAGTGACGATATATTACGGGAAAAGGGTGTATATGCACTTAGGTTATTTTTGTTTGGAATCTCGGTCTTTTTAAATAAATTCTTAATCCATTTACGTAATAGAATACACTGCTATTACATAAAAGATGGCGGTCGATGTATAATGAGTTACTTTGAAGTTGAAATTTGACCCTTGGACTTGTACGATACAAAATTACAAATTCGTATTTTTATGACATAATCATTAAATCATTATGTTTAATGTAATTGTGTTAATGTACATATGTATATAGTAAAGCTTGTCTGTCAAAACTTGGAAAGAAATCTTGGAGAAAACTGGCCCACGACGTTATATTTTCACTAATAATGTGACATATACACCCTTTTTAAATTAAATACATAAAGTAATTTTGATAAAAGAATAATTTTTCCCAATAAAAATGTTCTTAAAGGATGGTCATTGGTCAAAAATCGTGGCGATGAAATGATAAAGTATTTGTTTAATTATTAGCGCGTGGGAAATGTGATTTTAAAGGATTCGCTATTTATTTTGGTGTCAGATTTAAATATAATTTTCGTAAAGTTAAAGAGGATTTCGCTCACCTTTGAAAAATCTATATCGCGTTAATTTTTTTTTAATTTATGTAAATGGCAAAGTTTTTAATCTGTCATTGCAGACAATCCCCAGGAAATGTATACATTTTTTTTATGACAGATAAGGAATATATCATTTGTTTTATAATATGTACTTCTGCTAGAAAATATTTCCAAAATATTCTCAAAATTGTATATGTATGTATATTTCCTGGTAATTGTGTAAATTCCTAGGTTTCATACATTTACCATAACATACCATATATTTTTCATAAAACGTTGGTTATCAAACAACATTCCCTGTATACATATATTTTTAGAATGTTTGGATATTATGTAGCGTGAATGGAACGCACATTCGTATATTTTTTATGATTATAAAATTACATGGTGTTCAGGTATCGATTAACAAGCAAAAACATAACTAAAGAGTTTCATTGATAATAAGTTTAAAAATTTTATGGAACTAATTCTTCCTAAAGTGGCGATTTTACGACAGTTTCAAGTTCACTATCTCTCTATGCTTTTGTGACAATGTATTGTTAGTTCGTTTTAATACAGAAAATAACACAATAGATAAATTTCTAGTCATTTAATATAACGCAAATTCAGGATTTAAATTTATTTATTAAAATTTGAATTTTACGAAAACGTAAAAATGTGATCTCAATGAAAACTAAGTTTTGTTTCTTATTATACGGTATTCACCAACAGTTATGATAAAATGGATTTTATTCGACATCTATTAAACGAATGAAGTACTTAACTCTAAAAACCCATTTAATTTTGCCTCGACCATTAAAATCTGACGAAATCATCCTATAGAGATGAGATCCACAGTTCAGTCAGTATTAAAATAAATTTTAATCCGAAACCAGAACACATATGTATGTAATTATTTTTCATATGTAGATCTGGAATAGCCCTAATGACCTTAAAAATGACTATATGATTTAAAATTCTCTTATAGCGCACTCGCTACATTTTAATTGTAATGGATACTCACGATTGTATTTTATACCCAATTACAAGGCGAGATAGTGGTGGCGGCGAGTATCTCTTGACAGCTGACACTTTACGTACACTAGTAACAGAAAAGTCTGTCAACTTTACGTTTAGTCCGTTTATACTAATAAAATACCGTGAGTACCTATTCCAGTTAAAAAAACAACGCTCTTTTTAAATCATTGTTTTCACATTTTTTTGTTTTTTTTTTTTTATTTTTTTTATTATTGATAAGGTATTTTTAACGCTAAATACTTTAGATGATTCTGCTTCATCCATAATTATCGTTTCGACAGCTTAAATCTTAACGTTTAGTAAACACAAAACGGAATATTATCATAAATACATGCTAATGAAGGTATTATTAAATGTAAAATTGTCAAAAAATTGTATATTTTAAAGTGTTGCGCGCTACGGAAGTTATGGATTTTTTTAAAGAGCGTGATTTTATATTTTCCTACAATATTTAAATTGTACATTTAATTTAAGTATTCCACGGACTTTAATGTAAAATACTAATTAAATTTGTTGAAGAAAGTTTTAGGAAAGTTCTGTTATTCGTATGAACTTCGTCAAGGTGATATTTTAGGAGGTGCGACTTGCGACTTATCGTGGAGTCGTGTGTCGTTCGATCGTCTGCAATAAAGTATCGTTATGTTGTTATATTCCGTTTGTAATTACGTTAAGTTTTATTTAATAAACATTATGGATTTGTATATCACCCCATATTTAATGAAAGTTCATTAAAATCATGTAATACCTGTTTCACATATCAGACTTATTTCTGTAACCAAAAATTAAGTATATTATAAAAGTGATTATGGTAAATGTCATTGTGTCGTGAGGGGCGATTGACTGAATTGAAATATGTTTGTGTTTAAATTGAATATGTGGAAATGTTTGTCGAAAATGTTGGCGAAATGGTATAAATTATGAAATTTTTTACTCAGCTGACGATTTGCGAATTCTAACATTTTATTTAGTTGATAAAATCATTATATATCTAAAAAAAAACTAGTTAAATATTTAAGTCCATTTGCTTCGCCACATATAATTTATTTATGTAATTTAATCCATTGTTACATATTTAATACAAAAAAATTGTGTTAAATAACTTTCCGACTATAGCTAGTATTTAAATAATATATTTTCAAAATTGTTATATTGATTGACATAAAATGCCATAATTCTCACAATATTCAGTGTTTAATGGTATAATTAGATGACTTCTTTGGCATTTTCGACAAACATGTTTAAGGGAAATAATGTATTGTTAATGGATATAATTTATTAAGTAATTACATGTAGATAATCCCAAAATGCTAGCTAATTTATTATTAATTAAATAAATAATTTCGGTAGGTAATATGGAGTATGTTCAGACGCATACATTATGCATTATATGATTTGTATTGTAAAAATGCCTTGAATGTATCGTATGGTTAGAGTGACGTGGGGAAATAATCATATTAATAATATATTTTACATTTACAGAGTGAAAAAGTGTAATTTTGTACTCCGTTAATTAATAAGTGATCGAGAGCTGCTTCCTTTTTTTCTTTGGTTCGTGTTTACGCGGGAAACGGCAGCTGTCAAAGATATTTTTATCATTTGACAGTGACAGCTGTCAAACGAGACGCCATCTTCTTTTCCTGCTATCGATTCGATTCGTTTCGAATTTGTTTATTTTTTTCAAACTACTTAAGGAGGAGCGAATACGTCCAGAATAGATTGTAATGTTTTAAGATACATTGAGCTCCATATTAAGCACAGGATTTTTTGTATTTCGATGGTTATATCTTTCCTGCTTAACTGCATCCATGAACATCTTTCAATATTGTACTATTAAAACTCAATTTCCCAAATATAAGTTAAGTTTTCAACTTATTAAAATTTATCGGAAACAAGATGGCGTGCATGTGTCTAAACACGAACTATTGTATTTGAATTTCCTTGATGAATATACATATTTTAATGTGTTCGTAAATCATTTGTAATATACATAATTATAATATTTCTTTGGTGTTTGCGAACTGGTTCAAATTTTGACGATTAAAAATGGCGGTATTAAGTTCGCAACGCCATTACTTCACTAACTGTACATTGTAATGAACTAAGGTTATCTACGCTATGCTCTACTGTAACTGCTTAAGGATCAATCATTGGTTAATATTGAAAAAATAATAAATCGAAAATATAAATCTCGTTTTTTTTAACAAGATCCTCATACGTAGCCTAACGTGCTCCTAACATACACATCCCCGAAATTAAAAAAAAAATCAATTCAAGACATTCATACCAAGTTGGGTTTTTATAAACACTTCGAGAGTCGACTACGTCGTCATTTTAACAAAACCCTACGATGAGTGGTTTTGGAAGCAGAAGCAGCAAGCATCTCCCAAGGTGCTTTATTCCAGCTCACTGGCAGTACTTAAATATTACATATTTTTTCAGATCCGTAGAAGCGGACAGACAGCCTGAATATTATTATTGTCATTAATATTCCGTCTTGCTAGCTACCACACTCTTACTTGAAGTTTGTGGCGCTAAATAAACAAAATTAGGTCCCGCAGGGTAGCAATAAAACAAAATATGATTTTCAAATATATTTCAGTAATCAAAATATAATAATAGGCTTACACGTTAATAGTTACAATCGTATCCCACGGCGTTTGATCGTTCACTAAACGAAAAAGCGAAGAAAAAAATCTTATCAGCTATACAAAATGGAGTCGATAAGCCAAAAGAAAAAATATCACAAACCCAGAAAGATTTTTCATAGCAGAAACGATAAGAAACGTATTTACAAGCTGATAAATTACAAATCGTAGAGTATTATCATATTTTTTTACACAAATCAGTGCATTTTATTCACATCGTGAAGTTTCGCTTATATTATTTATATATTTTTTATCAATAAATAAAATTTAAAAAAAGCTGCCTTACACACTAAGTGACATTACATCTTAAACATCTTGTGCAGATAAACACATTTATTTGAAAATGTGAAAAAAAATACTTTTGTATTTTTCTAAAATGGCTGTCTTCATATATTCTCATCCGATATAACTAACACTATTTTATATTTATTATCTTCAGTTATATTAAAAATTAATACTTTCGTCCTGTATTTAATATTTAAAAAAAGTGTTTACGCTTACAAAATATCGATTGTATATATAAATTATCCAGCTAAGTTATGTACAATAGTCTTTTCGGCTACAATTTTATATTTTTTTCCGTTTAAAAAATAATAATAGATTTATAGGCAAGCATTGACAATATCAATTCTCTTAGTCGCTATCATCAGGAAACTTAATATTATCACGAAAACAAACAGTATACAGAGAACAGAACAAACTGTATGTACGACAGGAACTCCGTTCAAGTGAGTATGTACATAAGTTAATTATTTTATTTTTTATTCCTTAAAGTAATTTCTATATCACAAATAAAATTTCCAACTATTTTTTATGAGCAATTATAATTTTACAACTACTATTGGTCAAGATTTACGTGTAGCACTGTGTTTTTTTTTCATTAAATGCTTAGAAGCGTTGGAAAAAAAATTGAAATACTTAAAGAGAAAAAAAAAACTGTCGACAGGCAACAAATCTACACGTCCGTGTTTCGGAGGCCTTTTAAAAATTCTTTTTCAACATTCAAGTCATTGCAAAGCCGTTGACTTTGCGTAAATGTTTAAAAAATCTTAAAAAAAATGTATCAGAACATGTTCCCTATTGCCTATCTATCTAAAACAAAAAAAAAATAGTGGAACGGTATAAAAGCTGCCCTCGGTAACATTATTATTAATACGTTTTGTATATCAAAAGTTGGCATCTTATATAGTTTAAAAAAATCGCCATTAAACCGCCGCTCGTTCCACTTATTACAAAAAAAAACACAAAAAAATATTCGTAAATCGTAAATACAAAAAAGAAAAACGAAAAAAAAAATCTTGGACGTTTTCAAAAGTAAAATGCTCAGCACAATTCTCCTACATTAAATCTATCTACATATTTTAATTTTAAGACTTATTCGTAATCTGTATAATATTGCATACAGTATAAATGTATATATACTTGAAAAGCGTTTTTCACTATAAATAATATTTGAATCCATCGAATGTATATTGTACAAGAGCGCCCCCCCCCCCCTCGTGATGAACAAATCAAAAAATAATTAAAACTCATCGCTTCTCGGGGACTTTGCACTCGTTACATTAAAAGAAATGTAGCATCTTAAATAAGATAAGAGTCCTTTTAAAAAATAATAAAATTCTTCGGATTTTTGGTTAATTTCTTCAATAGCAATATATAATAAAAATAACTTTCCGTTATTTTTTATTTATGAAATATTCGATTTTCATGAATTTCTACTGCTCGTACCATTAATAATTTAATTAATATTGATCATAATTGGCTTTACGTTTTGTTGCATGATTTTTTTTTTATGTAACCTAAAACCAAATCCATTTTATAAAAGGACTCTTAAATGTATGTTAAACGTCGTATTTTTATACCATCTTTCACTAATATATAGGTATATTTTTATATATATACAAGTGATCACGTTTCTTCGTTCCAATATAACATTGTTTAGTTCCGACACTAGCCTAGAGTACTTGCACTCTGTGGATCAACTGCTAACAATTGTATCTAGTATTTAAAACCATCAAAATTCACTGCCAATATTTTTGTTACTTACAACAATAATTTTGAGTCTATCGAGGACTACTTTTCTATATATATAATTCTTCTGCCCGTATGTATGTCACTTCTACACTGTTGGATATATTTTGATTACTTTTTTGCGTATTTAACTGAATACAAGAATTAGATTCACAATTCGATCAGATGAAAATGTCCATTTGATGTTGCAATTTTGTCTGTTATTTTATATTTCCATTTCAAAACAGATGGTTCAAATTCAAAATGATACACTTACGGCCGGTTTCTGAAAGGCTGATCAACGAAAAAATTAAGAAATTCACTGTTTAATCTATTGTCAAACGTCAATTGGGTTGCAGTAAGCATGATTATTCAGAAATTACTCGCTAATCAACGTTTCAGAAACTCGAATTGACTTCATAGAACTTTCACGTTAATATGCGTGTTGTATCAAAAAAATTTGACAAGCCTTTCAGAAACTGGCGGTTATTGATTAGCAGTTAATCCACAGATAATATGATCGTCTTGCACAGTAGCTACAAGAACAATATTATAATTAAACAATAATTATTATTTGAAGACAAATACACTCAAAAAGTCTTAAAAATAATACATTCACTATATAATACAAAAAAAACAAAAACGTACGCACTTAGTTTTTGAAATAAAACGAGTTCAAAGAAAATACTAAATTGTACAAGACGATTACATTTTTAAAGTAAAATATTTCACAATAAATATTAAATGTAATAAGTAAGTTACTTTCTAACAACGAAAAAGCATTAAAAACTCACAACATAAAAGACTCCGAAAATGCCCAAAGAGCTTTTGGCGAATCACTGGATTTTTGAGTACAAAAAAAAAATTTACGCGCCATTCAATCGAAAACATTCTATAGTAACATTTATGTATAATTGTATTTAAATATCTAAATGTTGCGATACGAATTGGATAGGGCTTCGCGGGAGATAATTTAATGCAATAAATGTAATGAGAACAGACTGACAGCGTATATTGACACTATTTTGAAATGCATTTCCAATAAATAAAATTATCAATAGGTATCATATTAACTTTAAAAAGGTCATTTATTTACGGCACATTCACATTATTACTCATAGACAATTAATAAAAATTCGATAAAGACGAATCCCCATATTTCAATCAAATCGTAATTTAATACGATGTAAAGTAATTAACAAATTTATTACGTATTCGTTATTTCTAACGGTACGGTTACGATAATTAGAATGTATGCGTAAATTGAAGAACGATTCATTTTAAAGCACGATTTGAGAAAATTGTAATTCTTCCGAAAGGGAATATTGCGAAGAGACTGAATGTTGAGTACTGTATCTCTCGCCACTTCTATGACACGAGTGATATACCTACGTGTTACAGTCAAAAAAACCAAATATATCTGCTTACTAATGAACTTTTTAAATATTACGTTCAGTTACGTTTTAATATACATTAATCAACGTACAACTATTGGACAATTCGATATTAACGTCATCGTATTTATTTATCTATGCTATAAGACTGTAACTGACTGATGTATGTATGTGGAATATATAACTATTATATGTACTATATATGCGTGTATAGCAATAGATGCCATGACAATGACTTTAGAATTGTTTGAATTTTTGTTTGTCCTTTTAATCTCGCTTATCTTAGAAACGGCTTTAATTAGGATGGGCTTTTCATTGATACATCGTTGTAAATTTAAGGTAATGTTTAGTGTTTGTATTGTCGATAAAAAAAATGTATCAAGATTTGTGATTTTTTTTAAGGTAATAATTTTAATGTGGAATAAGTTTACCCGAAGCGGAACAAAAGCAATTACTAGTTTCAAAATACAATGAACATAACTTAATAATTTCATCAAACCTATTTATCGCTTTGTTAAGAAAATTGACGGAAATCTTAACATAAACCTTTCAAAGAAAAACAAAAACCATTTAACCTAATCAATAACTTCTAGAACCAGAAAAAACCGTTTCAATGACACCGCGAGAGCACTAAAAAAGTAATTAAACATTGACATTGTTGCGCTGAAACAATATTAATATCACTACATAGTACAAAACAAAGTCGCTTTCTCTGTCCCCATATCCCTATGTATGCTTAAATCTTTAAAACTACGCAACGGATTTTGATGC